>OMLM01020146.1:138154-157983 GCA_900302695.1 Helostoma temminkii | reverse complement strand
GTGTTATTGTGCTGAAGTTCCTCCCTGTCCTACGCTTTTTATTTTGTGTTCTTCTTGTGATCTTTCTGTTATTATTGTCTTTCTCTCTTGTAAAGCACTTTGTAACGAATGTTTTGAAAAGTGCTCTATAAATAAAACTTATTATTATTATTATTATTATTATTAGCTCATTAGCTTGCTTGCTTTGATCCTAAGGTAAGTCAGGCAACTATGACAAGCTGAAGTCATCATGAAAAAATGTGGCAATGTGACTTCAACACCATATATCCATTAACTTTCATGTGGGATAATATTTTGGCAATGTGGCGAAACAAAATATTCGGTTTCAGCAGTCAGGTTTCAAAATTATGTAAAAGGATGAGGCTGGTATTGTCGTTCTGCGCAATCAAAGCCTGATACTTCTTTTTCCTCTGTGCCATAGAGCTTCACTGTCCAAAAACAATTAAAAACACATCAGTGAGTCATACTGTTGCACTGGATGACATGTTTCTTCATTGCTTTGAAAACACACACACACACACACAAAATGTATTATGACTCAGTTCCACATGCACTGTCTTGCTGCTGTGTATTAATCCAACAAATGAAAATAGTCCACAACAAATGTACTACTCAATCAGACAATGCCCTGCTCTGTGCAGGAAATTACTTTACAGTTTTTTTTGCAGTTTTACAAGTCTTGAGGAGTACAGTACTACTACCTATATAAAGAAGTTGCATAAAGCCTTTAAGGGGAGCTACGTAAAGTCTGATAATCTGCCTCACAAGTCACTTTAGACAGTGTGGGTGTGTGGAAAAGTAATCTTAACAGACATTTGTAGTGTGCTCCTCATTGGCTTAAAGTTAGTGGTTTGAGGCGACATTAGCAGCTGCTAGCTGCCCAAACTTTCAACCAAACAGCAATAAAATTGCTATGTGAATGAAGGCACTAGGTTTTTATTCTGCTTTGTTCTTTTCTTGGGTTTGACAGCATAAAAATACAGAATAGTGCCACTCTCATCTCAGAAAATCAGTATGTTTCATATTCTACCCCGAAACCCTAACTCACAGTCCCCTGTGTAATTGTTTTGATTTGTTGTTAGTCACCTTCCTAGCAAAGATGTAAAAAACTTGTTCCACAGTTACAGCTTTCACAACAGCCATGGGTGGAGCTGCTGGTTAGTGTATGTGTTGTTATAAGGCTGCTTTGGAAACACACCTGAAAAACCATACCTCATTCTCTTTAGTATCGACCAAAAGGATGACAGAAGGAGAGAGCAATCCATGTGTTTACAACTGTGCCGTAGGTATGTCCTCAGCAGCTATGCAACCATGTTAGACTGAAGAGGTAGTGCATGACAAAAAAGAATAAGCAGGGGTGGATTGGACATCACTCATCAACCACAGGTATTTCTATTAATATCCTCCAATGATGTAGCTCACAGCCAAGAGCAGTGAAACAGTGGAGACATGTCAGTCATTGTTTGGTCTGCCTTCCAGTGGGTTTTAGGGAATGTAGTGCACAAGGTGCACCTGGAGGCAAGACATGGATTTGTCTGACACCGTTTAGCTCAAGTAAAATTATCCAAGCTGAACTGTGTGTGTGTTCTGGCTTGGCTACACAGCTTGCAATGAATACTTTCCCGTAACTTCAACCAAGCAAACCAGTCTCAACCAAACATGACTCCGAAGGGTTGTTGTAGTGAGGATTAAGAGTACTAAGTTGGCACTTATGGACTTTTATGAAAGTGTGTTGTGCAATTATTTTGTCCTTAGTATTAAAAACAAGCTTAAGACACATATCATAGAGAATGACACCACTACTGAGATACAATTCAAAGTTCAGTACACTAAAAGACAAATAAAAGACGGATGCCGTTGACTGGCTTGTAAACCATGTGCTAACAAGGACTTTAAGCCGCAACAGCGGTGGAGAATTCAGGGTTACATATTTTGCTGTCATTTTAAAATTGTTACTACTGATTAATATATAACTTTCAATGGAAAAATGGTGATTTCTAACATTTTTTTTAATACACAACAATACAGTTAATGTAAATACAGTAACATCATAGTAACATGAAAAAATACTATGATGTTCTGCAAAAATACTTTTACCAGTTTTAGCAGGCTTATTTGGAGTCGGAGACATGCAGTAACTTTGGCCTTGCTCATTGTAATTGATACTGTATGAAACTTATTTTAAAATATGTTTAAATTTACAATAAAATCTCCAAGCGCCTGCAGAGCTGCAAGCCCCAGTCTGTTTGTCACCTTCTGAAGAAAGAAAAAAACGATGATGATTCAAATTCCATCTGCAGACACATGGCCGTGTCAAATTAATGTTAGGTAATGACAGGCTGTACAGTGGTATGACAGCTACTGCCTCGGGGCCTGTAAGTTGCATGGGGCTGATCACTGAAAGAGTTGGAACGTTGTTGGATGGATGATAGATATTTCATGAGCTCAGTATCAACAACCCTTACTAATTAGCATTCTTTGGCTCCTCCAGTTTGTTTAGTATAACTGGAATAGTAGAAACCCACTAATATTTTAATAATAAATTCAAGAAACGTTCTCGTCCCAAAACTAGAGGTTTAAACTTCGAGAAAAGACTCAAGGTGTAGCATCTGTTCTTGAATACTTCTGTTAGGTTGTAGGAACTATGCAACTACATTCTTACGGCATTAATTTGTTATTTGCACATTCTTTTTCATAGCTCAACATAGACCTTTTAGTTTTGTGGCATGTTAGGTGTCTATATGCCATATTCCTTCTACTCAGACAAAACTAGCGAGCAGAATCATGTTAGATCATCTGAATGTGTATCTCTATAATATACTTTAAGATATTTTACTAATAACATGCCCATTTCATTACATATTTGTTATCAGCACACAAGTGGGTTTTTTTTCAAATGAATGATCTCATACTGAAAGTTTTTTTGTGCCGCATATCTTGTTCAAGTGGAAAATTACTGTATGTCCTTGTGTGAGAGGAATAGTATCAGCAATGTTAGCCAAATTCTGGACACATTTTCTTTGCTTGTTTCTTCAGCTCAGCTGTCCATCAACAAACCCAGAGGCTACAAACTTTGAGGTTACTATTGCTAAAAGCCACTTTCCTTTCACTGATTTGCCTCTCATACTGGATGTGGAGATGCTGCAATGTTGCTTAATTTGTCATCTTTTGTTAAAGCCAGTGATAAACATGATTGTGCTCTATTAGCCCTCTATAATACTGTTGAGAATAACAAGAATTATTTATACAATTAGTCAGTTACTTGTCTAAAACTTGCTGCATTTCAAGATATACTCCTAATTAATGCAATAGTTCTGTTTGTTCCACAACAGAACCACTGGCTGATCAAAATGACGCTCTGCCATCAATACAGCAAAGCTTATTTACACTTTATAAACAGTTACAAAAGATGACATTGAATGTAAGGAATGTTGTTTTACTATTTATTTACAAAGAGGTGTGATGTAAAAAAAAGTATTTTTATCTTTATAAAGATAAATTTGAACCGCTTGTCCTTGCTGATACACAGATAGAGAGAGAGGGGTGGGTGTGAGTCTGAGAGAGACACATGAGAGAGAAGTAGGATAAAGAAGGGAAGAGTTAATATACTTTGGGCATGGCGCAAATGGCTATAGTTACAATGTGCCTCAGGCTGTTACTTGGCTGAATTCATATTGTTAGAGCTGTCAGTCACACAGAGAACGTGCATGCTAACAGGCAGATCCAGGCCTTCTAAATAAAGATAGATGTTTTCTTGGCATCTGTCCCAACAGCGGTTTTAAGCTGGTATATTCCCTCTGACCTGGGGACAGGCAGGACTACGACAGTGCCAAACCGGTTTTACATGATGTGTGTGAAAAATACTGCAATAATCAATGTATCAATGTATTAGAAATGTTTTAAGTTAGTTACTCTTTTTTATGAAGTGGATTTTTTGGCTACTACTGTATGTTTAGTATTAGTATAAGCATTGCTACTAGTATTTACAGAACAAGCCATAATGCTTTTACCCTTACCTCTTACAGATATTCTCCATGAGCCCCTCCCATGCTAGTGAGTTTCAACATGACGATGTGACTTCCATACAAGCACTACACTTGGCCTATATGTGATTGTCACTACTGCATATGCTACAGAGACTTCAGTTGTAGATGCAGATACACCATAAGCTGCCAGTATGAACTGAGCAGCACTGATGCTAGCGTGGGCATTTTGGTTGGCATCTCTTCTGCTCTATAACAAAGCAAACAACCTCTTTTTTTCCCTCCAGCAATAAGTGCCAGCACTCATGATGGACAGGATGTCATGATGGCTCCTGATCATGACACCATGTTTAGCAGCTCCTGTTCTTTCAACAGTGGAGGTTAGGGGGCTATGGTGGACAGCACAGTCTACCTGTAGTAGGATTCAGCAGCTCCACCTGCCAGAGATCAGTCCATGTTAACTTTTCTCTCCACTACCTGTTCCCACCTTGTCCTTGCTGTGCTGTCTTATTCATACTGCTCTGGGAGCTCTCTTCTCTTAAAACACTGCTCTTACCTAATCCTTAATTAGTTTGTACTATACCTTCTTTGCCATAGCAATGGCTGCTGAAGGTTCCAAGCCCCGGTCTTTCCCTAGGCCAGTGCTCCTACCAGCAGTGCATGGAATAGTCTCCACTCTTCCTGTTCCACTGCCACCTCTGCCCTTCACTTCCTGCTTGTCTTCTATGGCCCACAAAACTTGATTTCTTATCAACAAATTTCAGGGGAAGCCTCACTTCACGTGTATTTCCATAAAGGCCAGTACTACTCAAACTCCTTAGATAGCAGTTCTCCAGGTCACTAATGGTGGAGACTGAGAACTCCAATCACAACATCACTTGCAGTGCTCTGAAAAAATGTTTGTCCTCTTCTTGAACTGTGATTAATCACATTTTTTGGAAAGCTTGGTGCAATACCACTTGCCACACCCAGGCATGATTACTGTCAAACCTGTTGAATCAAGAAATCGCTTAAATAGAAGTTGTCAGATAAAGTGAAGCACACTAATAGATCTCAAAAAGCAACACATCATACTGTGATCTAAATTCAAGTAAAACAAAGTAATTGACCTGTATCAGCATGGAAAAGGTTCACTGGAGTCCCAAAACTTTAGAAATGGCTTAGGGACTCCAGCGAACCACATTATGCATTTCAGTGTGACAAATGTGCATCCTCATTACAAAAGAATTCCCTAAGTAGGTTCTGGATATTATGCCTGCCCTATACTTTACTCAAAAAAATGGAAGAGAAAAACAAAAAACCGGTTGGATTCAACCTGTTACCAATGTATGTAGTTCACAATTAGACTGCAGTAGTCATTAAGAGTTGCATTTTGTGTTGAATTTGGAGAAACCATGTGTAACATTAGTTGTGATGAGCTATTGAAGTTGTTTGTGTTTGGTTAAATCATTGCCAATAAATCTCATCTGCAATAGGGGTTGAATAATTTTCACTACAACATATCATAAAGTTTATGCGAACAGGTGACATGATAATTCTTTGAACTTAAACATTGAAACCATAGCAAGGGTAACAAGAATATTGGACATGAAAAACTATTAAAAGGACAGTTATTAAGTAGCAGATAAAAATGGCTACTTAATATAAATGCCCATGTTACCATTTCTCTGTCCCAAAAAAATAAAAATACATATATATCTATTAAACCTATAAGAGTATTTTAAATGAGGCTGGCTCAGAATGACTGCATGTTATTACTGAATTACAATTGTACTGTTGCTGTACTTGTTTACCTCTCTGAGACACCTAAATCAGTAGTCTACATCTTTGTAACTTTAACCTTTTATACTGTAAATGGTAGTTCATGTGTTACTGTTTCTGCCAGCTTCTACCACCTGTAGAGCAAAACCAATTGACAACTGTTACAAAAGATAGCATGGTGAGCAGATTCTAAAACCGTCTTAGTTACATTCAGATCAGGTGGGATGTAAGCATTACAATAGAATTAGAAATTCATAAATCTGGATTTTAAAAAACTGTCCTTGCAGATACACAGAAAAAGAAGGCAGAAGAGGGAATACGGTGTACATGTGTTTGTAGTAAATGTTTGCACGTGAGTGTGTAAGACAGACAGGAGAGAAGAGTAGGATAAAGAAGTGAAGAGTTAATATACTTTGGGCATGGGCCAAATCACTACACAGCTATAGTTACAATGTGCCTCAGGCTGTTACTTGGCTGAATCCATATTGTTAGAGCTGTCAGTCACACAGAGAACGTGCATGCTAACAGGCAGATCCAGGCCTTCTAAAAAAAGATAGATATAGTTTTCTTGGCATCTGTCCCAACAGCGGTTTTAAGCTGGTATATTCCTTCTGACCTGGGGACAGGCAGGATTGTGCCAAACCGGATTTACGTGATGTATTTCGAAAATCTACAATATCAATATATCATTCTATCACAAGTTTTTTTAGCTACTCTGGATATCTGCTGCATTGTAGTTATGAAATCTGGCAATGTTTAGTCCAGTGTTGTTGCTAAGTTCATCTTTTAAGGTACAATAAAGTGGTTCTCCTTAGTTGCTAAGGTATTTGTATAAAACTTACCCATGCTTGTGCGTAGCAAAATTGAAGTTACAACCATGTCTGCCAGATAAATGTAATGATTACAACTGTCAATTATTAATACAATTTCATATGTACAGGACTTGGACTTCCAGAACTGGAATGAAACATGCAGTCTTGAATCATTGTCATTATTCTGACAAAAGCCATTTTGGAATGGCTCTTAAGAAAGCTCTTAATTTTTAGAAACCTCTCTTACAAATATTTTGACATGCATAAACTCTACAGAATATTCACCCCACTTTGCCATGAAGGCACGACATCACAACTTGTTAATACCTGTCTAATACTGACAGCCACTCTCTCTATCCCTCTCCACTCCTCTCTTGCCTTCAAGACATGAACGGCACATACTGCAGGTGCTGTTTGACAAGTGCAACTAGTCTGAGCCATTCATCGCTCAGTGTTTACAAGATCACAAATCTCCTTGTTCCCTTGTTTGAATTTGTGTGTGTGTCTGTTTAAATCAATATGCAGAAATGGGTGTACAGTGTGTGTGTGCACTGGAATCCATGCATGACACAGTGGCAACTGCTCACTCTCTTTAAATAAAAGCTATAGAAAATTTGATCAAAGAAAAAGTTGGGTTTTAATTCAGGGGTCTGATGGTTTGCAGGAGTTAAACATTCTGACAATTATTGGAATGTTCTCATTTTATTTCTGTGTGTACTGATTGATAGATTTTAATGAGCCATACAATATGACTGCATGTAAAGTAGAACACCGTGGAAGTGACCTTTCGTGTCATGTACTGTGTGAGCTAATCTTGACAAGAATTACTTAACATTAGCCATGAATGTTCATAGCAATGCTGCATTGTGTGCAGTGCATCAAGCACTGGCTTGACAAATGGTTAGCCAGGACACAAAAGTCTCAAAAGGGCTCATTACCTTGTGTTTTTTTCCAGCTAGACACCTGCAGTGTAACTTAACCTCAATACACCTTGAATCATTTACTAATTCAAGGATCTCCAGGGTGCACCTATTTTGGGTAGACACTGTGGTGTGTTGGGCACTAACTTAATATTGAATATCAACTGTTATCCCTACAAAATCCATCAGAGGTCATGATGAATAATATACACTGCACTGTTTAAAATGGCAAAACTGCACTGAAATTAGTCTGAAGAAATCTGTTAAGGAGAAGCTTTACAAGAGGATTTTGTCCCTGCATCACCTGTTCTAAAATATTGCACATTTGCTGTCTGTGGATGATATAATTAACTATTAGTTGATATACCGTCTTTGAAACAGATCAAGCTTGAAAATTTGTCATAAAGTAGTTCAATATTATTTTAGTATTATTTCCACAACTACAGAAAACATCTCAAATTGTACTTGGTAGAGCAAAATCTTCATATAATGTATGTAACAAAAACAGTAAGCCAAGTAGTTTAGTAGCTTAAATGTAAGAACAAATAGTGAAGACTGGGATAGAAGGGCAGCCATGTGTAAGCAATGTAATATTCTACTTCTCTGTTGAGTCACACTTTTTGCTGTCCAGACAAACAAGAAGTAATGAACAGTAATGTTGCTGGGACAATAGTCTTGTTAGCTACAGCTAGCTTGCCCCACTTGTGCGCACTCAAATTTCAACTTTCAATATGAACATTTAGAGTGCTGCCATTTGGATATGGAATTCAGGACAACAACCATGCTAAAGTGCAGGAGTTATAACACTGATCTGACGAATCCATTAAATATTACAGAGAGAAATCTTGTACTGAGACTAAATGTGATGGCTTGTATGAACATGACCTCTCATTATGTGTTACTCTATGTTTGTAGTGGAAATGACAGGTTTAATGAGCTGTTGCACTGGTGTCAATTTGTCTTCTTCCCTTGAGGTAATAATGCTGCTATAATGCATGGTTGCAAAATGTAGAGAATGTTGCAATCAAAAACAAAATCATCTACAGATTACATAGTTATTGTTGTAAAGGGTAAAAGGTGAGACATATGAAAACATAAGCAAAATTCTACAAGGATAAGAATACAAAACTACATTTCCATGTCAGTACAAGAATCGCATTGCACAGGTTTGGACTGTGTTACAAACCTCTGGCAGCTTCTACCCTCCACCTACCATGATGCACAGTCACTAAGATGACAAATTGACACTAAACTGACAAATCATAATTTATTTGCGAGCTCTCATCATGTAGTCTGATTGACTAATTTTCCTCTCACACCAACAACAAAAGCGTCATCAGCATAATAAATCATAGGTGGAAATTATTCATTTAAAGCAAAATAGTAATGTAGAGTAGTATATTTGAAGGAATGGAACTTAAGCAAGATAGTTCAACTAAATGACATTTTCAATTGTTATGTGAACTGTTACACAAAAGTTTAACCTGCAGAAGGTATTACTTTACAAAAAGATATTTGACTGAATAGATCAAATTTTAATAAAAAGAGTTTTTTGATGCTAAGGAAAAATGTAGATGCCATATTATAATTTTCTACTAATGGGAAAATGCTTTTTGCCAGTGTGCATGATCAATGTGGCAGTTGCAGTAACGCACTACACCAAAATTGATTCAATGCCCAGTGTTGACCATGAGGAGCTTGTGGGTGACAGGATTCCTAATTATGAAAAATGCCAAGTTCGTAAATACACTGCGATTAGTTTTAGTAAAAATGGTAAATACATGTTTACTGAGGTTCTCTGTTTGCTCAGATTTCATCTCCACCTGGTATCAACTGGTGGCTGGTTCCAGATAATCACTTTTATGCATGATCTGCAGTATGTGAGATGTGCACATTCTCACTACAAATTCATACCAGTATTTGTTGGGAAAGTGATACTGCACTTTTCATCATTTATAGATCTAGGCCCAGGTTTTGGTGTCACAGAGGATTCTTTTTAGACTTACAAATTAAGAGTTTGTTCAGCATCATCACTATACAAGCACTGAGTAATCAGAATTTGTGCAGCAATTTTAGAATCTGGAAAGGTGAACCTTTATTAAAAAAGCCAGCACTCCCTTTCGCTACCATACTGCTCTCTTGAAACTACACCTATAGCCTTGTCAAATATCTAGGCTGGTTCCTTTAAGGGCTGTCATTTAGGGAAATGTGACTTGATAAATGCAGTAGGTGTTCTGAGAAAAGGTGAATACTAATGGGCACGTTATTCCACTTGGAGTGCAAAATAATTCCAGGTGCAGAAATTTGAAACGTATTGAATGTGACAGTGAAGGGAGTGTAATTTTCCTTTAAGCACTCCCATAGGGCCTGTCTCACTGTAAATGTGTAAATGTAGTTAAAGCTATCACTGCCCTCTTGGGAACACACATGGTGCTGTGTACTTGTCACATAATCTTTCTTTCTTTTTTTTTTCAAGCCCATTTACTTCACTTTGTCATCTGAGATACTATCTGTTGAGAGATGGAGTTGAGAGGCAGTGGGATGGAGTTGCATTGGTCACCCTATCACCACCACCACTCTTCTCCACAATGACAGGTGCACAGCTGACCTTTATCTGTACAATTTAGGATCAGATTGCGCTGTTCCAGCTTTCTGTATATTTGCACTATGTGTTTAACCCTGTTAAACAGTTCTATCGTGTTCATGGCAATCCAGGTTTTGCATTACACCAACTGCAGCATATATACAATGGTGTCCTTTACTCTGAGATTAGGAAGCGGTTTTAGCAATTTACCTCAAGCTCATTTTATTCGTACAACACAAGGCAGTCTTTTCTGTCCAACACAGGAATGAATGAATGTGGTTCACCATGATTAGGTGACATGATCTTTATACTGCAGACACATTGTTAACTTACAGCACAAACTCTTTATTTCCAATTCTAATTGGATGTTTCCCTTTCTTCAAAATCCCTACTTAAAATCACAGTATTTCCAAAATTTAGAAGTTAAAATCACAAACTAAACTCTACCAATATGAGCTCACTAAAAAGATCCTTAAACCATGTATTAATAGCCTCTACTGCCTGTCTCTCTGGGGCTTTATGGCTGTTTATTCCTAACTGTTTACAAAAGTGGTGTGCAGAAACAGCCAAGCACTGGCATTTAATTAGGAGTCCATTTCATGGCCGTCTGACATGCTGATAAAAACTCTCCAAATAAAAAGCCAGAGTGTCTCCAGGAAGCTGACTGTGTAATTGAGGTTTTTTTTTAATGTAGCCCCACTTGGCAAATGCACATCTCAGTTTTACTCTCTCTCCAGTCCTCTCTTCTTCTCCCATACTGCACATACACACACACATACCCACAGAAACACAAACATACATAAGAGTAGAGACAGAGATCAGGGAAACTATCCCATATATCTCTGAGTCAACACACACATTCATTTATTTTGCTAGAACCTACTGGGTCAAATGGAGAATCTAGTTTCCAGTGTGTAAGCTTCAGATTTTCTTTAAAAAAAAATTAAAATACACACTATTTTAAGTTTAGATACGGTGTACTGGGCTCAATCACAATCGTCCTTAGCAAATTTACACGTTTGTTTTATAGCAGTATAGCACAGAAAACAGAAGCATTACCCTTCAGCTTTACTTTCAGAGGTAGGTTTTCAGGGGTATCTTCAGGTTGAAATACCCATTTTTACCAAAATAGGCCAAATAACATAGTGCACCCACATTTTAGTCAAATAAACATGTTGTGATGGAGAAAACGTCCAAAAACATGACTCATTTTGTTTGACTGCTGAAGTTGAAACTGTAATCACAAGGGTTAAGGAACATTAATCTTTTTATTTAAATTGTGGGATATTTTTGGCCCTGTATAATCCTTAAAAAAAAAAACATTATTAAGGTTTCTAAAGTATCAACAAAATGCTCTAGTCTTACAAAGAACACTGTCATATACATGGATCATAGCATGTTTTGTGTGAGGTGACCCAAATGTGAGCAAAAAATGTATATAAAAAATAAATTAAATAAAAATTCAATTTTTGGTTGCATATACCTTGTTTGCAATAACTGCATCAAGATTCCGTTGATCAGTTACATCACCTACTTGTTTCTTTTTTATATGCTTTTCTAGGTTTTTACTGCAGCCTCACTCTGTTGTTGTCTTTGGTGATGGTTCTCCCTCAATCCTCCTCTTCAGCAAGGGAAATGCATGTTCAGTTGGGTGATTGACTTGGCAAGTCTAAAATGTTCCCTCTGATTATTATAGGCATGTTTTTGGCAGGGCCATGGTTTGGATTATGAGCAGATCCAAACTTTGGCCTTTCCATCGCTCTGGTAAAGGTTAATTTTGGTCTCATCAGTCCATAAAAAATGTTTTGTTCCAAAACATTTATGGCTCATCTCTGTACTTTTTTTAAATGCCTGTCTGGTTCCAATTCTTATTGCTGATGAGGGGTTTGCATCTTGTGGTATGGCCTCTGTAGTTCTGCTGATGAATATTCTTAAAATGGTGAATTGTGGTAACTTGGTGGGGGTTGTTAGTAATGTCACTGACTGTCAGTTCTCAGTTCTGCTGGAGTTTTTTTCCGTAAAAAGGGAGTTTTCCAGTCCACTGTTGCCTAGTGCTGCTGGAGTGCCTTCAGATGATTTTTGTTTTTACACAACTTATCTCCAATTTATCATGCTGCCCTTTCATCTATCCAGTGGAAATTCAGACTGAATTCACTCCTCCCCCTCCCTCACACTGCCTTATTAGTGAGAAGGTGGCCCCATCCTCAATGCACCTTTACCTATTTAGATAAGATAAGGTTTATACATTACATATACAATTATACATAGTACAATGTACAATGAAATTTACACTACACTTTAAAAACGCCACCTGTGGCTCTACTTCTGGAGTCGGCACACCACCTTTGTACTTTTATACAGCACAGCGAGGCGGCATATTGGCATTGTGAAGCCACCTTGATCTGGCAGAGGCTATTGACCCACTGTAATGGTGGTAGGAGGGGTTGTCATCTACTCACACCCTTGGCTGCTATTGTTCACCTAACAAAGCCTATTCATTGCAGCTGTGAGGTGAAACCAACCTGGAGGATAAATTTGTTGACTCTAACCAATTTTCCTTAAACTGATGATGCTACCAGGAAGAGTAGTGAAATGTTTTGACCTAATAGAAAAAAGTCCAGTTGCCATGACTGAACCTCCAGATAACTTCACCTGGATGACTGAGAATATTCACACTTCTTGTTTGTGGGGTTTTTCTTCATAGATCTTTCAATGCTTTTGTCATCAGCTGGTGTTTTCTTTGGCTGGCCCGTTCTTTATACATATATTTGCTCAGTACATGAGTATTTTCTTTTTTGTTGTTGTTGCTTTTAACTGTACCAAATCTTTGTGCAATGACTCTGATTAATTCCCACTTTCTTAGATGCAAAGTGCAGTTTTCTGGTAAAAACCAAGGTTTAAACTTTCTTAATTTAGAGCTATTTCTTACAGAACACACCTGAGGAACAAGAAAAAATACTTTGCTCATTTAAAACCTGCATCATCTGATGCAAAAGGGTTTCATTTTGTATTATTATTTTAAAATAAACAGGGACATCCCAGTAAAATTTTTTTGACCCCACCCTCACAATGTGACACAAAAAGTACACAGTGGAAAGAAACTGAGTTTTGTTTATAGCGCCTAACATAATTATGTATACAACCTCTTCAACTTCATGAAGGAGAGAAGCGCAATACAACAACAGAAAGCATGGTAAGTATTTCCTATATTTTCTGGTGTTGTGCTGAGCGGATCGACTGAAAGTGAACAATCACTTGCTTACTGTGAATACCCAGAGAATTACTTGCTGTTTTCACACGAGGGCATGGACATCACATGGACTTTGTACTAGGGAGCTCGAAGAAAAAAGTCTGTGTAATGTCCGTGTGGACTGACTCAGATGTTCGTGTTCTAACATGCAGCTCACCCGACCAATGTCCAGAGAAGGATTCCAGTGCATATGTAAAAGCAGCTAAAGTGAAACAGAAAGAAACAAATGGTAATAAAAAAAAATAGTAAGCTGGAAAGAAAGAGGCGCTGCGGTTCTGTATCAGAGGTATTATATTCAGCCTGGTCTTGACAGACTTCACTCCAGGTTGAATAGGCCCATTGTCTGGACCTCCATGACACAGGCCATTTCATTACAGGCACAAGGATTCGATGGTGGCTGCATTGTAACCACTCACTTCCCCCTCCTCTGTCCTGTCAAAGAGCTCCATTCTCTCTTCCTCAGGGCTACCTGCATGAGTAGAAAGGCAGCCATAGGGGCGACGCATTCTAAAAAACAAACAGGCACCTTCCATCACAGCACCAGACAGATAATGTGCCTTTCAGTGAAAAGATATAGGTAACTTAATAGTCTGATGTAATATGCCATGTCTCTCCTGTGATTTAGGAAGCATCCACAGATGGTTACAATGTCACAATGTCACCATGTCTTTGTCTTTTACTCTCATGCACAAAAATACATCAGTGAATGACATACAGGGTGGATTCACTTCAATTTACCTTATGTTAAAACAACATGGGGAAACGTGATGGTGAGAGGTGTGCTGTTTCATGTATCTGTGAGACAATGAAATATAATACATAAAATCCAGTTGGAGGAAGATTATGACACAGTGGCTGTTGCCACTTTTGCACTGCCCATTCAAGCCAGGCCAAGACCATCTCAACAAAGCAATTTGCTGTGCTGTATAAATGTTACCAAACCAGCATGGAGGGGTCTGTGCTTAGCCTCCTTTAAGCCTTGACAAGAAATGTCAGAGAGGGATGGCTTCACCCATCCATCTGTGTAAAGACCCAAGGAGGTGTTGGGAGGTAGGGGTGTGAAAAACACTACATAGATGCATTACATATTTTGCATGCCAATCTAAACACTTCAAATGAGCTTTTCTCAGTTTCACTGTTTGCACAGTTACATCACTTTGGCTTTGTAGGGCAGTGTAAGTGTCATGTTAATGATTATGGTCACATTCTGCTTTATTTGAACAACGTGTTCAAGTGATCAGATATATGTCTGTGTCTACACTGTACATGGGGACACTCACAAACATGGTTTGAATTGGGGTAGCTAAGGGGAGCTCCACGTCCCTGAAAAAGACAAAAGTGCCCCAGAAAGCCTCCCCTGAGATGTTAGGGAAGCTCTAAAAACGATCCACTTTATGTGGTTATGTTAGTTTATATTTTAAATATGTCAATTTTGAGCATTAATTTGCTCATTACTCTTATTTTCTGAACATATGTCTCCACTAATTAACCCTATATTGTATCTATTACTGTTGTGGTCATGCATCTCTGCTGCACTTGACTAGATTTATGTAGTGACAAGGAGCATGAACACTAGAAACTAGAAACACATGGTTTTATCTCTAAATTCCTACTATGAATAACACCGACACAAGAGCATGACCATGGGTATCATTAACATTGTTTAAATTATCTGAGCTAATAGTGCATTTCTACAATCTGACTTAATCATAATCTTGGTTAATGCAAATAATGCAATAAATAAATGTTTTGGCATTCAAAAAAAAACGCACCCATCATTATTAAAGTTTAAAGTAATGACACACTGAGAACAGTAAAACACTGTGCAGATGATGGTAACTGTGGGTCCTAATTATTATTTTGATGGTGTGTTTTTGGACATATAAACTCCTATCCAACATATGTGGCCATGGTAAAATCTGGGTGAAAGCTGAGCCACAGCTGAGCTGCATCATCAGAAACACACGTCACAGCAGAAGAAATGATGTCTCATGTTTTCAAAAACTTTGTTTTTTTGGTTGATTCATGGAAAATATGCAAGTGAGGGAAACATGGATGCAAATAAGGAAATTGGGATGTACCCACTGACCAGATCCAAGGAAAAAACTGTAGAACAAGCTCATCAATCTTTTGACTGAGGCTGACTTATAAACCACACTATGTGAATTTATTGTTCCTCCAAAATTCTAAACTTTGGAGACTGCACACATTGATTATGTGATGGCGCTCAAAATACAATATGCAACAGCTCAGTCTGTTAATAACAGGGTTAACCATAAAACTCGTCACATCACTGATGCATGTGCATATCGTGGCCTTAACAAAGTGTGTCAATATTCAATTGAGACTGAACCCAATACATTATCAAAATAAAACAGATTTTAAATCAAATCCACAAGCAATTTAGAGCTAACATACATGGAGGAAATCCATACAAGCACAAAGAGAAAACTCTCCAGAAAAGCATTCGCCAGCTTACCTGAAGTCGAACCGAGGCAACAGTGCTAGCCTAGCCTGCCACTGTGCTGCTCACAAAAAACTGGAAAACAAATAAAAGCAGATCTAAATGTATTTATAACGGCAAGGAGAAGAATAATGAGTCTATAAGTCTTGATCAAAATATTAGAAATCTGATTTCTTACACATTATGTGCATGTTTTTCACCTTTAGGCACAAATTGCACTAAATTCAACCATGGATACTCAATACATCCAGGATAAAAACAGCGCATGCTGCCAGTTGCCATGCATGTTTATGTTGGTACAAGAACTCAAAAGAATACTATTTGGTTCTCATGATATTTGCACGTCTGTCTGCTGCCAGAACTTCAGGTTGTTATCAACCACTCATTCAATCTGTGTGCTCCTTCCAGACTGTGACTGCCTGTGACAGTTAGTGGAAACAATCTGTCACTTGTACAGTTTCTGCTAGTCTTTAGGTTTGCTCCACCATTAAGTTGTGCTATGGTTAAAATGAAGCTTTGGCGGTCTGTGTGAATGACAACCTTGGTAACAAACACATGTTGCTATAGTCTAATGCTAGATGGTTGAACTTTAAAATGCATTTTTGCATGAAATCAAGACTTGTATCCATTACTTCTTATAGTAGCCTATAGTGTTGTCTTGTCATTTCTTGTGAAGACAGGAAGAAATATCACAGCGTCACAAGTGACAAATTATTTCAGTAGCATGTAAGTACTGTATAAAGAAATCATTTTTAATATGCCAAACCCATAGTGGAGGTTATGTTTCTTCATTCTTGATGCTTAAACCTCAAAGAAATGTTATGTTTAAACTTTTGAATAACAGGGACTTCCTTGCTTGCACTCTGACCTGTTAACACCCACTTTATACTATAATAAGCACTTTGGGTTATTACTTATAAATACTGCAAGATCCTGCTAAGTTCATTGACGTGTTTGTATGCTGCTGCTGCTCTGGAGCTTCTCAGTTACAGCACTGTGGTCAGTGACACAAGGATCCATGAACTCTGTTTCATGGATGTTATGAGGTTCCAGAATTATCTTCCATTTTTGAAGTAACACCTCTAGTCTTAGTGTGTCCTTCTGTCCACCCACCCTCTAACTTTCTCTTTTCACTCTGAATTTCCCTCTCATGCTCACCCCCTCCCCTCCCTATGTGGTCTCTCCAACCTCCATGTGAACTCCTGTGGCTACTCTGAGTTGTGCTTGTGTTATTGGAAACACCCCTCCAATATTCCTACCAGCCACCATGTAAAGATGATAGGTTGTGCTTTGTTTGGATATCCATTTCCAATCACAGGTCATGATTGCTGAGGTGAACCTGAGATGATGGGTTTGCTGTATTATACTCCCATAAAAGAAAATAGTAGGAAGGGGAAGGGAATAGCAGATGACAGGAAAAAAAGAGTTGAGTGAGCAAAGCAGTGACAGTGTCCTGCACAGTATCTGTATCTATTAAGTAACCAAGCTGACACTGGTACGTGTCAAGTAAATGGAAACTGGAAAGAAATTCAGGATTTATTGAAAGTGAGAACCACGAGAAGCCCAAACAGTCAGTAGCAGACAGAAAAAAAAGAAATGGAGCTTGGTGTAGATTTTAGGCCAGAGGAGCTACAACAAATATGGGGCAAAATACCTGATACTTTACAAATTACGGGGTGCTGCTACATAAAATTTGACAGTGGCTGAATCAAGTTTGTTTTAATTGTACAGTGTCACAATGCCAGTGGAACAGCTCACAGACACAACCAACAAATTGGTGATGGTGTGCAGTCCTGAGTTTCGACTGGACGAGATGAGGTTATGAAAATGCGGCCAGTTTGGCAACACTACAGTGACCAGGGTCTCCACCAACTTCTGTTCCAACTTGTTTCCATGGTGAGCTTGAGAATTACAGAATACAACATTTGGGTACCGCAGGTTTATGTTTTTTTCTTAAAGCTGCTTCAGAGCAGTAGAAAGGAAAATGCAACATGTCGTAAATGCAGGTCTATCAAATCCATCATCTCGCCCTTCATCAAAAGAGCCAAAAAATTCACAGGTGTTCTTGATGTTCCTTCAACAACAACAAATCTAAACCTCATCATCATGTCCAGTCAATGAGTAAATTACATTAAATAATTCTCTATAATCACTATAGAAGCGAAAAACCAGGGAGCAGAGGGGTTTCTTTTAAAAATCAACGAGTTTAGTAATACGTAGATAGACTGAGTCATGTTAAGTGTATCCTCAGTTAACCTCAGCATATCTCAAGTACCTTAACTTCAGTTTGAGGTTTTCTTTCTCACATTAGTTGAGCTGCTCATTTGTACTTTATAATAATAGATATTAGGTGAAATCAGTGGGTGGTACCGTCTACTACAAGCAATCATCAGGATTAATCAGTTTGGTTTAACTGTACCTCAGAAATACATAAATATCCACACACTACAAAATCTTCCCAATCAAGCTCAAAGTTCAATATCAAATTCTCTCTTCTTGCAATATACAAGTGAAGACAGCAGTGGTAACAAAGCTAGTTGTCCCTGCCAGCTGAGGAATGAAAATAATGTGTGACAGGGTACAATGTGTACTGTCAGTACGTCCAACAGGGGATTTATCCCAGTATGGGTATCACATGTCAGTGAGACAACAGTGAGAACAGAAGAAGAAGGTGCCTGAAAGCTGAAATACAGAGGCTAAAACATGACATTTTGTACTTTTTTTATGCTCCATAAGTGCACTTGACATGTAATTGTGTTGCCGAACAATGCAAAATGTATTACAAATGCTTAAAGCGTGGTTTTCCTTAATGAATTGAGGGTCTGCGAATTAGTGGATGCTATGTGGGGTTCCATTGATATTTAACGTTTTGGAAAGCCAAAATGTGCAGTAGATAATATGATGAGTACTTGTTTGTCTCTGTCTCTGAGAACTAAAACTCTAGCTATCACACTGTCTTATTTTGTCCCTTTTGTTGCAGATTCAAAGGTAAAGATCAATGTTTCTGGCAAATTTAACAGAGGGTAAAGACAGTGGAGGGCAATATAAGAACAGACCTCTCACTATTTTTGAAATAACAATGCATCTTGGACCACCCACATTATCAGATGGGGAAAGAATAGCTCAGGCGCAAGAGGCAGCCAGCCCATCACGCCCTGAAACATATAAGCTACACTGTTTAATCAGGAGACCATAGCCAATCAGGATGAATGATGCAGAACCAGATGGAGAATTAACATGTATATTCATCTCAGTATACGGTACATGCCTTGCGTTATGGGTTCAAAACACAAACATTTCCAAGACATTACTAAACACTGCTAAAGAATATACTAAAATTAATATGTAGTCTGGTTACACATTACATTACATATGCACTTGGAGCTAAAAGCTAAAAAACAGAAGAATTTCCCTCGCAAGTATTGTTTTAACTAGATCTGGTGAGTTCTGAGAAAACATTTGTTTCTGTATCTGGAATGTAAGATCAGAGGGCTGAAGCTGAAGAATGACGTGATGTACTTTATCCATGGGTCATTTACTTTGACTCCCCCTTGACTCACTGAGTCTACAATATGAGTAAGCTCATTCTGGGGACCAGGGGGATACATTGCAGTTCAAGCAAAGAGGCATTATGCATGATGTGTCATGTTGCATGTAATTAAATTTCTTTGGAAAAGCCTTTCCAGAGTCTTTGCCAGGATTTGGATTGTTCAATTAATATTTTCTCCTCTCTACCACAGAGGTTCTGTACATCATACTTGAAAGCTGATTAACTAATGTATTTATTTGTGTTTTTCTATGACTCAGATCTGTGCAGGGAAAATCAATTATATTGTCAATAAAGAAGAAAAAAACTTAATGAAAAAAAATAATTTGAATGACCTGTGGTGCAGGCCAGGTTTTTCCACCAAAGAGGGCTTCCTGGGCATTGAAGAAGGATGTAGACTCTCCCACCAGTGTGGGACACACACATGCACGTGGATATCAGAGGGTGAGCTTCACCCAGGAATTTGCGCAACAACTGGATCGGCAGGACATGGCTTGTCCTCGTCTTT
>OMLM01020146.1:126888-138134 GCA_900302695.1 Helostoma temminkii | reverse complement strand
TATCACTATACACCTACTTCACTGCTGCTTTGGTAGGACTGTACATTTTCCTTTCACTGGTTAAGTAGAATTGACTGAACTAAACACCGAACTGAATCTGAGCTTGTGAGCCTACACTGTTATTGTATTATTATTCTGTACTGTTGAGTTCCAGTGTTATATTATTCTTGTATTTTAAGGTTGGATAGTAAAATTTTGGACACGTCTTCTGACGTGCTGACTGAAAGGGTGACTATACCAAAAGAAGGTGAAATAAGGAGACCTATATTCTCATTTAAACAATTCAAAACAAGAGCTGCTGAGAAGGAGGGAGGATAAATAGTTTTATAAAATAAATTAATTCATCCTAGTAAAAAGGAAGATTTCAGATCATTTTGACTAGGAGAAATAAAGCTTTAGATATCGTTAAATCAAATTTCTCCTAGTAAGAAGTAGACCATAACTACCATACATACTATTGCTCTTAGATATGCTCGTACAGATATCTAAGATAAATGTGGAGAGTCAAGTAACCTTTTTTATGATAAATTGGTACCTTGTTGTTATTCATAATTCTAATCTTAGATATCTGAAATAGCATTTTTACTAGTCATAATAAAAATTGCAGATATTTAAAATGACATTTTCACTAGTAGCAATGTATTTTGGATATTCAAAATTACGTTATGGATATCTGGAGTGTTTTTTTAATTTTGCGTATGTGAATTTCTGGATTTTTGAATAAATAACAATTAGATTGTAGATATCTGGATAGGCGGAATACCGTTGTGGATATCTAAAATCTTCTTTTTTACCAGGACAAATTTATTCACGGATATCTGCAAATCATTTCCAGTCTAGCTAGTAAATAATAAAACGGCTTGCCATAGAACAGTCTTACAGAAGAACATTTAGTTTTCAGGACTAATCAGAATTAGGTTGCTTGTCACTATGGCCTATTTTGAACAAAGAAAAAATAGGGGTTAAGCCTAAAACACTTGGCAACATTTGTAAGTGTGTTTTGATTTTAGTAAACTGCCGGCTATTTTGTTTAAAGGTCTCTTGCAGTTCTCCCTAATTGAATCACTCCTTTGAACCTAGAACTGGTGTGGTAGCTCATGTTTTCTGTCATTTAGTGATGTAAGTGTTACACAAACCTGCCTGGACCTATGTGAAAAAATAATTCCTAAACCTAAACCTAATAACTGGTTGTGTCACCGTTGGCGGCAACAACTGCAATCAAGTGTTTGTAATAACTGGCAATGAGTCTTTCACATCACTGTGGAGGAACTTTGGCCCAATCTTTCTTGCAGAATTGTTTAAATTCAGTCATATCCAAGGGTTTTTGAGCATGAATGGCCTGTTTAAGGTCTTTAGGCCATAAATGAGGTTGTATTAGGACAGTGTATTTAAAAAAAAAGACTTAAAAAAGAGTCAATGTAAGATGACCTAATATAACATAAGGTAATTCTTAGAAATACTCTACTTTCTTATTGGTTCTAAAATGCAACAAATGGCACTGCAGTGCACACACCATGACTTGATTAATGAGGTGTCACCTGTTGCTGGTTAAATGAGATTGCAGCCGAAACCAGAACTCTTTTTAAGTTGTCTCACCCTGTTTTGACTCCTGGTTGCCAGGATGGGGCTCAGTCTTATCACTGTTGATTCCCCTAAATTGTTCCAACTTCGATGATCAATGTTCCTTATGGAAACCTGTAGCTGAACTAATCAAGTGGCTCAGTCGGTGTTAGGGAGTCTTTGACAAGGACTGAGCTGAGGGCAAGGACTAAATTATGCCACTAAATCTTTTAAGTGCAAGTCCCCACAGAGAAACTGGCTGTAAGACTGGGGGAGCATTTTCGGATCCACTCCAGGAAATTCTGCATGCACAGTTTGTCTTTGTAACAGGAGAGCTGGCACAACCCTCGGCTTAGAGATGTCATGACCGGACCAACTTAGCACGCAGCCGAAGTGCTTATTATGCATTGTATACTCAATCCTGACACAGGGGAGCTTGGCGTGGCTCACATCCCGATGATCAGACTCAAGCTTTTTCTCACCACAACAGTTTGTAAGAGACCTGGTGAATTTCCACAAACCTCGGCATGAACTCTACCACTCAACCATGAGAGACTCCTCATTTTGGGAGAGGCTAGAGTCTGATAAACACAGGGGAAGAAAGAAAGAAGAAAGAAGAACGACAGGAAAATAGAAAACATGGTTGG
This sequence comes from Helostoma temminkii, assembly GCA_900302695.1. Taxonomy (NCBI): domain Eukaryota; kingdom Metazoa; phylum Chordata; class Actinopteri; order Anabantiformes; family Helostomatidae; genus Helostoma; species Helostoma temminkii. The sequence goes on along the minus strand of OMLM01020146.1, from coordinate 135,927 downwards.
CACTTCCAGCAGGTTTATTTGAGGCCGTGACAGTGAGCCCTTGGAAAAGGGATGGCGTGTAAAGCTGTGTCCACAGATAGGCGGAGGGTACACAAAAGGGGTCATGACAAGTAGACATGGCATTTCAAAGACTGCTCGATTCTTCTCTAGAGTCTGGAAGATAAAGGGAGGAAAAATTGGATTATTTTACTCCCCGGATCCCTGAACTCATTGGGGCAGAGTGAAGACAGTGCCTGGGAACAATTTGTCCAGCCATTATCTCAATCCATTAAGGATGAGAACTGCAGGCCACGCTCCAGGTTCGATGTTCATCATGAAGATGAAAAGAGGATTTCTACAGTGCCGTATTTCTAGATAACCGTGTCTATTTCTCTACTTATGTATTTTAAATACTGATAAAATGTCTCAGCTTCATCAAAAAGAAATCACCCTAGGGCTAACTTTTGTCCAGCATCTACCTTTGTGACGCATGTGATTGCATGCTAATAATTTAAGTTTCAGTTCCACACAATTAAAATGTCAAGCCGAAATAAGCCGACAGGTGTTTGTTGTAAAAACCATACTGTAAAGACAGGGTCAATCTTTAGAAAGAACACACAGTAACAGCGTCTTTTATTCTGAAATTAAAATGAAAGATGCTGATCATCTGAAATGCTGATTTTAACCTTAAGGCCCTCTGCTCTGAAAGGATTTCAGTCTTTGTTTTGCTAAATCTCGTTTCGCAGAGACATTTTTAAAGGCTACATGAAGCTACAGCAGAGTGGCTGTGAGGGCCATGAAGTGTGACTATCAAACTGAGGTTTGGTGTTCCACCAACTCACAGGAATGGTGATACAGTACATAATGGAAAAACACAAAAGCCTGAATGTGGTTCCTTACTTTGTAGTAATGCTTCCTGATTTGGTTCTTGCTGGGAAGATGAGATTTACTTGATTAAATAAGAAATATGCTTTAAAAAAATTATATTTATGCAAAAAAATGTAAAAACTGCTTTATAGATCTCTGTGCACAAAATGCTGGACAGCTGAACATAGTTACGAAATATTGAACTTTTGCTAGACAATGTGAGTCAAACATTCAAACAAATTAATTATGAGGACTAATATAGTTTTAACAACAACAAATGACAAATTAGATCAATTTCTGTTAATGTAAGCACATATCCTCCTTTTCTATAGTAAAATGCACAAATATCTACAGAGAATACCAAAATCTAAAAGTTGGCAAAAAGTCAGACACACAATGCTCCGCTTCCATTCACTCTCCGTGGGGAATGCTGCTTTGAGGAGACAGACTAAATACGTGTCGCAGCCACGATGCCTCAAAGTAGTAGTAGTAGTAGTGTTTTGTGTGTGTGTGTGTGTGTGTAGCAGGCTAACAATTAGCCCTACACACATGGAAACTTAAGCAAGTTTAACCTAAATTCAAAAGTACTACAGATTACACCACAATGCTGTAAAAAAGTATTTGCCCCCTTTCTGGTTAATTCATTTATTTTATGTATTTATTTTTTGTACATTTGTCACACAAAAATATAATCCAAGTAAATACAAAATGCATTTATTAAGGAAAAAGTGTGACAAATATGCAGAAGAAGAAAGGTGGAAATAGGAAGGTAGGAATCCAGTCTGCATACGAAATGTGTGAGAAATTAATTTATTGACATCCTTTCATGAGTACAAATAAATATCTGTTCCATTATAACACTAGACCACCACTGGTAATGCTGTCTGCTAACCCAAAGCATTTGTCTCAAAAATGTAATATTTTAAGCATTGGGAAAATCACATTAAACAGTATGACATCTGAGTGTGCTGGCCAGCATATGAGGTACATTAAATGTCTAGTCTCTGATGTCATTAGCACTAAAGTGAGCTACGTCTCCTAAAGCCACCTTAGATCTATAATTTATGTGTTTAGTATAATCAGTCTATGTTACAGGGAGGGAAAAACATCTCGTGAAATATGTGTATTCGGCCTGAGTAAAACTGATTTAAGACCTGTATGACTGGTCATTTCTACATCAGACGAAATCATGAGTCATTTCTGCTCTCCAACACTTATGTTTAATGTTTAGTTCTGTCAAAAAGCCTTTACTTCTCTTTAGTAAAAATAAGCCTGTTTTCAATATCCCAGGCCAATTTTTTAATAAGCCTTTGTATATTTAACTTAAGCCGTAAAAAGAATTTGAGTATCAAATGTTTTCTTTAAAAGTCTAATATATAAATACAATACCGCTTATTCAAGCAATTTGTTGGCCAGATAGCTACAGACCATCATGTAAAAAAGATGGCTTTAACTGTCAGCTTAAGAAAGGCCATGAATATACACACACTAAACCGTTCAGATCCTAGGGGTCACTACTTGATCCAAGTAAAACCCTCTTTACAAAGATGTGGTCCTCCAGTCCTGTATGAAAAGGAAGCCTGCATTTATTGTAGTTGCACTTGATAATATGTGAAATAATATGCATTTGACTCACTAAACAACCAAAATATAATACTACAAATACTGTGATGTCTATTTGCAATTTGAATTACCTTTATTTTCTCAGCAGATCTCTTTTTGTTTTGCTTCTCCAAGACATACTTACATTTGCTTTTAAACTAGCAGATTTTGTTAAACATCTTGAAATGTTCAATAACTCCTTAGAAATAATGTCTTCTTGTCTCAGTCTGATACTGATAATCACAAGTGGACATCTCTAAATAAGATTGTGAATGATCACCTACACAAATTCACTCAAACTACTTGCTGATGTGATCTAGGATGCACCCTGGTTCTTCCCCAGCAAGGACATTTCAAGAAAATACATCACCAATGCAGGATATGAACAAAATGAGACAGTCAGTGGCATCTCTGCACTAATAGGAACCCAAAATACCCAGGCTGTTGCCTATGACATGGAGGTCTTTGAGGCCCACCGATAATATTGTTCTATCTACCTTGTGTGGATCCCACAGTTTTATTGGAGAGCAATAAAACTGTGATTTAATTACATAATTAAATTCTACTACTTTCATTTTCCATGTTATACTGTACGACTGATGTGGAAAAAGAGAATGCACATATGCACATACTTACACACACACACACACACACACACACACACACAGTGTTTACTACAGCCAATTCTTCATCAGGCCAAGGCAAGCAGGGAAAGGAGCCATCTCGGATTGGTTTCTGCTCCCTGCAACGTGGGTAGAGTGTCGCTCTCTGACATATTCTCAAAAATGTTTCCACAATACACAAAGCTCTCTAAAGATTTTGTATATAATTCTCTTGCATTTGTTTATAAAAAAAGTGTAGCATTGAAACTCATAACAAACTACCACTTAAGCGGCTTTTGCAAGACTTTCAGCATGCAATAATGAAAGTGACAGTTTCTTTACCTCTGCTCCAGTCGGCAGACATGGCTTACATGGTTCTGCTGAGCTTCGCCATGTGGACTCATGCACTTACTTAGCATGTCTGTGACAGTTGTTTAGAAAACATTAAAAATAATATTCACTGATGCCTCATGACAGCTGCTTGAGTCACGGCCATTTTCTTCAACTTGCATCTGTTATCCAATCTTTTACAGTACTTTCTTGGAAAAGGTACCATGGGGTCTCTTTTCTGGATATAGGAACTGACCTCATGGGGAACATCTGGCACAATCAATCTTGTTATTAATTAATCATAATATTTTTTCTGGTCACCACAGATGGAAGCACTTGATCTGGACTGGAACTTTGACTGACGATAACTGTACTGACCTATTGGAGCCCATACAGCACATGTGTGCACAATTGTGCTTCTTAGTTTATTCAGCAGGGATTCCTAAACAATTTTTTTTTTCAAAACATGACTGATGTGATAGTAATGTGACTTACATTTTATTAAAACAAGTTAAAAAAACACTTAAGGAGCAAAGACGGTGAATCCATTAAAGTGTCTGGAATAGTTTCAGTAGTGCACATGTCTAGATCCGTATATGATGTCTCAGCTGACTTCAAACTGTTTAACATGTTTAATGGCTGTCTTGGAAAACTTGGAGTCAGTATCTTAATCGTTTGCCTCACTCAGATTCAGTAAAGCACTGCCATCATTTTCATTTGGAATTTTAAGACGGTCTACTAAATAGTCTAATAAATACATTTTAGGCATAGAAATCAAGGCATGAACTAAAAACATACTTCCAGAAAATCTTTTTATGTATTTTAAAGATTTTTGTCTGTCTATGATATATTGTGATGATTCCCCCACATGATACGAATTTAGTGTTATGATTTGGACAATATACAGTAGTTCCATCACATCACATCAAACTACAATGCTGAAAGGCAGTGCCATAATACATGGTGCTAGACTAAACTGTTGTCAAATAGAGATTTAGGCAAATTATGGAATATGGCGCACAGAATGTTGTGAGCGAAGGTTTCATTCATATTTTATTGACTAAAATTTTAATCAAACCATGCTACCGTGATAGTAACATGGTGTAGTGACGATATGAAAATTGGTGTAGTCACAGTGACAAGCATGCCATTAGCTCTCTAAATCACTACCTAGACGTAGTCACTATGTCACAAGACTTTCTCATATTAAGTTTACCATGCCCTTTTTTTGTGTGTGACATTCCAGTCTCTAAATCATTCTTTGTGTTCCATAGGTATGACTAACTGGCACAAAGATGGACAAAGGCTGTAAATCACAGAGGTGCAGGGAGCAATACCCCATGCAGGTATCAGAGAACATACAATCTTCACAAAGAATTATCCAAGCCTTCTTTTGAATAAAGGCAGCAATGCTAAAAACTGAGCCAGTGTGCTGCCTCATATATTACAATCATGCAGTTTATCTGAATTTGAAGTTGGAATCTCCAATGCAATTTTAAGGTGAATGAAAATATACTTGACGCACAATTTGTGGGGTGAAAAAGCACAGAACTGCTGTAGGCGCAAGTAAAGCTTACTATGAAAAAGACTGCAAATAGAATATGCATTGCTTTATTTACACCTTGGCACTAAGGTAACATGGCTATGAAGACTAAAAAAGTAGTTTTTCGTCAATATGTACTATACTACTAATATATACAATCTGATTATGTACAGAGGTCATTTTGAACTCACTCATCATTTGCAGTTTAAGACAAACAAAGAACTCAAATCAAGTCTTCCTTCAGCCTTTCCGTTTAAGGAACTATTAATACAAACACTTAAGACTCATGTAAGAGAGGTCAGCTCGGGTAGTATTCTCAATGGTTTCCTAACGGTATGCCAAAAACACCCAGAGCGCTGTATTTATAGTAAATTGCAATAATAATTTGTTTCTACAGTACCAACAAAACATATTCCATTTTGCTCTAGTGTTCCATGCTGCCTTTGAAGTGCCAGCGAAACCAATCACATTCCTCTCACTATTTCTCATTTCCTATCTCCTCCATTCATAGACTGAAATAGCCTCTGAATCATTCCATGGCACCCGCATTTGTGTTTACACTTTGCCTCCTTCCGTAGTGGAATATTGTACCATACTTGACACCTAGAGTTCAAAAATGTTCCGACAAAATCAACAAGAAAAACCAAAATATGGAGTTTAAAAGATTTGAGTGGAACTTGCTCAAGTAGATGTTGTGTTTTATTTCAACAACAAGGGCTAAAGATAACTTTCTGTACTAAAACTTGCCAGAGAAAACTTGGCATAGTGTGTGGTTTCCTGAAGAAGTGTAATAGTTACTAAAAAAAGACAGGGCATATATTACTGGAGAAAAACATTAGTTTTTCTCGTAAGTCAAACTGAAATGTGTTGAAATTGTAGTTACACTTAAGCTAACATCTTAAACAACAGCAATTTTAATTAAACAACCAATAAGTGATGAACTTAAATTACTATAGCATCAACTCTACAGAAATGAACAGGAAACAGGACTGTTTCTTGAAAAATACAAGTTAAAAGCCAGGTGAAAAGTGATTGTAGAAGCAATCAGGTCAAGTTGTCCTCTTTCACAATACATATGGTATGCAGCATGTTGCATTCTGGGATTGACAGGAGGTATGACTGAGAGCATATGATGTGATGGCTCAAGTGCAGGAGTATTATTATTTAAAGTTCACAATAAGGAAAAGCTTGATTAACTTGGTTTGTGAAGTTAAAGACGCATTAACATCTGTTTAGCTAACATTACCTTAATTTGGTATTTGTTAAGTATGAATTTTTTTGGGTAGTGACAACATGATTGTGTTTAGTTTTTATTTGAGAGACGGTATTACTATTACATCTACATCATTTATTAGTGTAACCATTAAGATGTTTATCTTTATGGTACATAGCTGAAGTGGTATTGAGTTTAACACAGGGATAAAAGTGTGGTATTCTTTCTGCTCACAATGCTACAATACAATGCTCCCCTTGTACAGGGAGTAGTGAATTAGTTCATTTGGACAGAGCCACAGATGATTTGATGCTTTGAACTCTTTGCAATTTGTCAGTGGCACTGACAAATTCTGATGTGACCAGTATGGTGGAAAACTGTGCCACAAGTATTCTGCCTTTCATTTTTTCCTGTTGAAGTACTGGGGCAAACTTGTATGATCAGTGCTACTCAATTCTGGCTGACAGAACAAGCTGTAATGAAAAAAATAAATTAAAAAAATGTTACACTATTACTTAACTTTAAATGTTACACAAACCGTTTATGTCTTAATTGCTTCACCATCAGCCATAACTTTGTTGAATCGTAAATCAAAAGAAACAAAGAGCCAAGCCCACAAGCCCAGTGTGTAACACACTGTAGGTGACAATGCTTTGTTTTGGTGATGGCTGTGTGGGTGAGGTACTACTACTACTACTACTACTACTTGTATGACTACTGTGTGGCTCTAGTTGGGTTTACTATGCCAGAACCTATAAATTTGGGTTCCACAGTCAGTCAGTTTTCTGGCTTCAAGCTTGTCAGTTAAACCTGTGACCATGTCCTTACTGAGCTTCTAGTTCAGAATGTTCTACTTTGATTAATGAGACCCTGAGTAATACATTTGTTTTTAAAGGATACAGATTCTGGAAGACTTTAACAAGGTGCTGCATACATGAAAGACGTTTTTCTTGTATAATTTTGTAATTTTTTGTTTCCAGACAGTGCTGTGTTAGGAGCATGCTTTTAATGAGACATGACTTTTTCATAAGCATCAGTCAGAGTTTTTATAAGCAATGCCAGTGTCACTGTGTTGCATAACAGATACTTTTCATGTCACTGCACTTTAATTAAAACTCAGTGTAATGACAGATTTAATTAGAAAAATACATGTGTTGAAAAGAAGAACGTGTGGGTCGGCTTACAGCAGCTCAAGCTCTGCTTGCCGCTTCTCAGAAAGCAAAGTGGAATTAATATGCTGCAATTTGTGCTCACAGTAAAAGTTTTTTACAAGGTGACAACTACAAGACACTATTCAGAATCCCAAAATACTCTCACATTTGAAAAATGAGTATATATGTAAAAGTATTTGCTTTGGTCATCACATATGAGATACTTTTAATGGCTGTGATTAACACCGGGGCTGTTGTCAAATCCAGAGTCCAAGACAGGTCCAAGTCAAAATCAGTTTAGAGTGAAAAAACCTCATCTAAGTTTAAATGAGATCGACATTAAAACACAAAGACAAAAAAACATATTTTTCAAGACCCTTTGTTTGTTTGTAATTACTGGGATGCTAGAGATACTATGTATATGATTGCACTATAATTTATAATGATCAAAAAGCATGTTTAGTGTAACAACACAGTAGGATCATATTTGATAGTAATAACACTTATTATAGTCAACACTCTCCAAAGACAAGTCAGCATGTAAGCCTCATCCTGAGCAGGGTTGCTGTTGTTCTTGTACTTTATGTATGATGAAGTGTAGTGTAGCCACACTGTTGGATCAACTGCAGTAATACCATTTACTTTAAATAAAGCCTTGACACTTTAAAGTCACATAAACTGAAATGTAACTTTACATTTCTAAAATATCTGAAAAGCCCCTCAAGGTTTGGTGTCTCAGACTGAGATGGAGGTGATTATCTTTGCATTAATTTAATCCCATCTAGATTACTGTAACTCTCTTTTTACTTGTCTAAGCAAACATCTCTGGATCACTTGCAACTGGTCCAGAATGCTGCTGCTAAGCTCTTAACCAGGTCCTCAAAGAGGGAATGGGTGATGCTGATCCTCATGTCTTTACACTGGCTCCCAATTAAATTCAGAATTCAGGTCAAGGTACTTGTAATTGTTTTTACTACCCTGGCACCTGTGTACATTGCGGCTCTGCTACAACCTTATGTCACCCAGCAGGTCTCTGAGGTCCTCTGATCAGGGTCTGTTGGCTGTCCCTTGTTCCAAACTCAAAACTGAAGGTGACTGTGCTTTTGAAAACTTTGAACTCTCTCCCATTGGACTTAAGATTGTTGAACTCAGTGGAAACTTTTATAAACCCATCTGTTTAGACTTGTATTTGAACTGTGAGTGTTTACCTCTGACCATTATTTCCTGTACACTGTAAATCTGGCTTGTTTTCTGTCAGTTTTTATCTTTTGATGCGAAGCATTCTGAGATGTCTGATCTAGAAAGGTAATATATTAATAAACTTCACCTACTTACTATTTTGCATTTCGAGATGCACCAAATGTTTTGAAGAGGCAGGACAATTCAACACTCAGACTCTTCTACCACAAAGTCATGCTGTCATCATAGATGCACTATGTGATTTAGCATTGTGTGATTGATACAAAACCTGGATGTATCTTTATGGATCAGCTGAAGGCTTTACTGGGACATACTGTTAGAAGGGAATTACAGAAGTCCAGTCTAGAAGTAACAAATACATGGACTAGTTTTCCAGCATCACATTGAGACAGGACAGTTCTAATTTTAGTGATATTCCTCAGGTGGAAGAAGGCGGTTCTAGAGATTTCTTTCATATAAGAGCTAAAGGAGAAACGAGTAACTATGGGTCCAAATACAATAACATCTGAACTTCCAGTTCATCCAGACCTTTCAGTCAATCAGTGATGATTG
>OMLM01020146.1:76444-126694 GCA_900302695.1 Helostoma temminkii | reverse complement strand
AGTTTTTATCTTTTGATGCGAAGCATTCTGAGATGTCTGATCTAGAAAGGTAATATATTAATAAACTTTACTTGCTTACTTTTGAAAGGAGAAGGAAGAAGGAAAGGAAGGAGGAAGTAAATATCAGGGAAGAAAAAAAATACTGGACTCGATCGTGTCCTATTGAAGTATTTGGCAAGTCTAGTCCAAGTCAAATGCCACAGAGTCAGAGACATGTCCAAGGCAAAGAAAAAATAAACTATAGTGCTACACAGCCCTGATTAACACACATTAGAAATATGTGTATTTTAGCTTTTATTGAAGTGATGTAGTGCTGTAGTCAACAGCTGTACACTACATTTTTTGTATGTTTGTGCTGTAAACTATTTCCACAGTATACATTTTGTGTCATGTCATCACTCCTGAACTGAGGTGTCACTCCTCGCCTTAATCAAACTGACTATTTCCAGTAAGTGAGAATGCATGTGACATGTGAGTTGCTAGGTGATATGTACACCAACATTAAACAGAGCGAGTGTAACACTAAGGTTATGGAGTCAGTGTAGAACAGAAAATAAAAAAGAGCTTTCTATCAGATTTAGGATGTGGTGATGTGCGTGCGCAGTTACAATAATGTGGGGAACGTATTCTCTAATTTCACATATTGTCCTCATCCCAGTGTGTAGTCAGATAAATCATTTTATGTTGGTGTCACTCAAATGTTTCAGGAGTCATACAATATGTAACACCTACTTCCTTTCACACCTTCTATGTTTTTGGAATAACAATCACGTTACGTTATAATTTGCTTAGGTTTGGTTTGTCGATTGTGTGTGTGTGTGTTAAAAGGACAAGCTATTAGGCCATTCAAAACCATAGCTCCTAATTACTCTTTAAGCTTCTAAGCTGCTGTTGACACTCAAGTCTGTGCTACAATAAGCATTCCTAAGAGTCCCCGTCTTTTCTCTGTCTAGACTGCTGTAATAACCCACAGGTAATCACCTAGAAAAGGTGCGTGTGTGAGTGTGTATTAACAGAATGGCAGGGCTGTGAAATGCATACATAAGTTGTAAAAATGCTCGGAAACAAAAGGCAGGATTGTCATTGCAGTTTGTTTATGCAGTTCCGCCTGTTTCTGGAATTTATTTGGGTCTCTATTTAGGACAAGTTTCCATGAAATGTCATCTTTAAAATATGGAGGTGTAACTGATGCTTTGGACTGCTGTCAAATAATGTCAGAAGAGAAACAATGTTGTCAAGAATAGTTGCTGCAAAGCTTTATATTGTGAGTCAGCAGTTTATGCATAATGCATGAAATGCATAATATGGAAAATCTGTAACACAAGAAACAATACTGGCAATAGTCATAAATATTAAGTAGTAGACATTTGCCAAAGTAGATGTAAATATGATGACAGAAATATAAAATCCCCTCCCCCCTCAACAAGTAGCTCAAATGGCTCCCATTAACTTAACATCAACAGCTTGAGGGAATAAATACAAACAAATCTTAAACAGAGTGGATAAGGGTGGGACTCTCTGATGCATGAGTGGTTTCATGGCAACACAAGAAGGGGGGTCGATATATTACGTCGTAAAGCTCATTTGAGTGTTGCATGTTCTGGTTTGCTGTGCCCCACCCCCCCTGCTGGGCCTGAAGGACAAGGGTTATGTTGTCCAGATGGGCAATAATAGCCCACACCTGGGCCTCAGACCCTAAACACAACTCAAGCATGGCCCTAAATTCTGACTCAGCTAAACATCCTGAGATTGAGACCTGTCCCATCCCCTCTGTGGCCTGACAGAAGTCTGCCAAAAGTCTGCCAAAACAGAATTAACCAAACTTACCTAAATTTTGCACTAATTGACAGCTGGGTCTCAGCATTGTACTTGCTGCTGCTCATCTAGTTGTCCCAATAAAGGAAGAAAAAGTAGTATTAAAAGAAAACAGCAGAGACAGACAAAACCTCACAAGACATTTTTCAACTTTGTCAAGTTTGATCTAGTTTCACCTTGGACAGAAAGTAAGAAATATGAACCTCAAAGGTTTTACTCTCTGGATTTCAGCAACTTTCAGCTTACATCTGTCTACTTGGAGATGTGTTTAGCCCAGACTGATGTCAACCATTATAGTGAGTTCAGAGAAAATGCAGTATGTTAATTAAACAAATATAGCTGTCTACTGTGCCACCTACAGGGTCGGATTATGTGATAAATGAATTCAATTATTTCAGTGTTTCTGCACAACATGTAAACTGTGTACAAAGTGAAAAAGAAGTAACACAGGATTGCGGTGATTGGAGAATGGGTACACTAAAGAAAATGGATATCAGACTCCTGGGTGCCGCTCATTTGAATGAGAACTAATGAGATGTGTGTTTTCATGTTTGCTTCCATTGTGTGCAGCCCGTTAGTGCTGGCCTCATCTATGCATTCCTACTTGTCCTATAAACATTACGCTTGGGCTGAAATCACACATACATTATTAGCTTTTCCAGTTTAAGGTCTCCTGTCAACAGTTTCCACTGGGACAAACTGGCAGCATGAGAGAGAGTCTACACTATACAGCTCTCTTAATAGATCCGCGGGTGCTGGGTGTCTCAAAACTATATAAGCCTATACACCTATGCAATTATTATGTCATTTACAGAGAGACTGCAACATCAGCAAAATGTGTCCATACATCTACGGCCGAAATACTGTAATTGGAGCTCATAAGAAGATAACTGTGAAAAGTAATAACTGGAAAATGTTCACTGGCCCAAGCTATTTGTTAGCTTATCACATTTAGCTGTTAGCACGAAGAATCTGGTCAGAAACTGCAGAAATAAACGCCAGATTTGGTGCAAGAGAGCTCACACTGTTACTAACACTGTTACTAGAAATTTTATGTTGGGAATTGGTGACAACTAAAAGGAAAATCTATATTATTTTTAATGTTTATAATAGTTCAGAAAACAAAATAACAATAATAATAATAATAATAATGGCTGAGTTTGCCAGGAATTAAGCTTTTACTGCATTTTAGAGTTTTGCATTAAAGTTGCACATCTGACATATGTCCAGTGTCGGTATGTTTTGAGAAAAGAGGATTTGTATACGTTACCATTACAAGTATGGAAAAAATATTCTCATTGCTGTTAGTTGTCTCATTAGGATTAGATGCAGAGATGTCACTAAAAAAAAGGTGTATAGCTAAGACATGCAGGCTTTTCATATATAGGAGAATCTTGCTTACATATTTACCTCAAAAACAATATTTCATGGGTTTCCTGCAACATACTCATTGAAAATGTGCAAAAATATTAATAACTTATATAAGCCATTATGACTGTCAAGTTTCACATTAGTCCGGTAAAATGAATTCTTTCTGGTCACCGGACTGGTAAGAAAACATCCTAGTGGAAACTCTGGCATGTATGCTCTCTTTTCCACTGAAGCCATAAACTACAGTAGTACTGCAGGAGTGTAGCACATTAACAGTGTTCTGAAGTTCAAAAGCCATTTCCCCCAAAAAAGACAGTTTTTCCTCCACCCTTATTCTTGGTTTTTACACATCCCCTTCCTTTTGACATTACTCTGCCTCCACACCGGCTCTCCAACTCAAACATGTCAGCGCAGATAGTTTAGCTCTTCCCCTGAAACTGGAGCGTAGACACTCTGGTTGGACCAAGAGAACACATGTCTTGTGGCTTCTTGATGGCATACTTTTCAGCAGTCAGGGTTTGGAAAGGTGTTCAGAGAGTGCATTCCTGGTGATTAATAAGGCAAACGCAGGTTTCCATTTTGAGTTTTCGAACAATAATAGAGCGTTCACAGTGGAATGGTTTAACAGTGTTACAAAGTCGTGTTTTGCTAGAGTTTCATAACTGTGGAAACAATGAGTGTACTTCCTTGTTTCAATACTAAAAACATTTCATTCAGTGTAATAGTTGTAGGACTTCCTAATATAATTGTTTATATACACAGTCCATATTGAAGCACACTAGTGCATTTATTTAAAATCACTACTTATACAGAAATGTAATGAATAGTATAAACATACTTATATGCTGTAGTTATACATTCATACTGTATACTGAAGCTTATGAATAGCCTGGTCTTCAAGTGGAAGTCACTGCTGCCTGAACGTATGTGTGTCAGTGTGTGATCCAAAATAGGGACTGTAGGGACAAAAAACTTTGTATGCTACCCAAAATGAATACTGGTCTGAGCCTGACCACCCCTATAAAAACTGGCTCAGTAGCCAGTCCCACAGGCACGGCTGTTTGTGTTACATAACCATACCCTTCACTGAGGTTGTCATCATTTAAGCAATTTCTGCTATTTCTGGGGGACAGTTTATCTTGTTCTCTGATACAATTACAATTACTACTAATGTTAATGCACAGACTGCAGTATACTAGTCTAACCTAACAGTGCTGATATGTAAAATGTGTTATGGCATGTTTGACAAAGTTTAGTAGGTAACAATCACGAACAGAAAAAAAGTGTGCTGTGCTGAAAGATTGTTTTCGTCTGCCAGCATTTTATAGAAAAAATAAACCATTAAAAAATTACATTTGAATGCATCACCAAGCTTTCAACCACATTGTTTCCTCTAACCTTAACCATCCATTATGTTTTTGCCATATCACCCAGCTCTGCCCACTGCATCTAAATATTTACTTTACACCAAGCATGTGTACAGTTACTAAATCACTGTGCAAGGGAAGAACCTCATGACCACAATGAATGTTAGCAGATTTTATTCTTATCTAAATCCTAAGTTTGAAAAAAATAAAAATAAATATATAAAATATATAAAAATATATATCAGTATCAATATGAATAGAAATGTAACCATAGGAATTTGAGGTTTTGCAAAATTACATAAAAAATGAAATTATGTCTGGCTAACAGGTTTAGGAAGTCCTCTATATAAAACAAGTAGCCATTTGCTTAGTCGTATAAAGTACAATGGGCCATTTGGACGTGTATTTGCTGTAACAGCATACTTAATTTTCTACAAGACAAAGACGTTTTTTGTGTCTTGTTCTAATCTACTTATTATCTAATATCTATGTATTTAGAGGAGCATCTGCAACTCTAGAAACACCTACTTCTATTTAAAGGTGAGATGTTATAGTTACATGATTAGGTTAGGGTAGGTTAAATCTCAACCTCTCTTGTACATAAAGGATACATTATAAGTATACATTGTGGACTTTGGCATATTTACTTTGTCAGAGCTCTGTTAGTAGGGAAAACGTGATGTAGTTTTGATTGGAGCAGTTTCTGTGGCTGCAGTGGTTTGGCATACTTGGTTTAGGGGAATTTATCGAACCAAGAAAATGGAACACGATCAACCGAGGGAAGACATTGTCTCTTCTTTCATTTTTATGAGGTTTTCTCTAACTGCTGCAATGCTGAGCCAGCTTCTTCTATCTCTGCAAACTAGTAAAACCAATGACTCAGCTGGCCTCACATACAATGGAAACCAAAAGCAGTGTGAAAAGGTGCACCCAGTCTGGCATACACAGGCACACTGTTGTGACACAAATATTACTGGCTTTACACAAAACAAGTACAACAAGTTACTGAAGAGTGAATGTGTGTTCCCTTATATTAGCTTGAAAACAAGGAGAAGGAATGCTGCAGCTTTGGCCACAATTTGTGTTTTTAAGTGGTTTTGTTTGGGAAGCATCTACAAGACCACTTTTGCTGCTATCTTTGTATGAAACAGAAAACAGAATATTTTACAGCACACCTGTACTGTATATGTTTACGTCCACAATGTAGTTGTGGTGTGTTATAGACAAATTGTTGTGTATGGTTAAAAAACTAAAGCTTTTCTATAAATTGTCTGTAAACATAGAAAAATCTACCTGAAGCCATATTGAGGAACACTGCTTATTTCCAGTGTGTTTCTCTAGCAAAATAAATTCCCTAGAACAGAACCAAATCAATACCAAAATTGTGACAGTACTAGTTTTCTATAATACTGAAAATACTGAAATCGACTCCGTAGCTGTTCTAGATCTATAAAAATATTTCTCTGGCATTGACAAAGTCGGTATAATAACCCTGCTAGTGCAGTCTGACAATAACGTCAAGAGAAGGAGGAGGATAATGCCAAACGTGTCAAAAGTCAAAAATTGTACTGTGCAAACAAACAAGCCTGCCTTAATAGCACAACGTTAAAACCTCAGGATCTCAGTACAAAACTTTCAAACCACAGCATGGACACAAGGTAATTAATGTTTGCATTTTGTATAAAGGATGTGCATTCTTATGAACATATTTTCTTTGAAAAACTATTAGAAGAATATCATAATGTAATTGTATGAGTCCTCCACAAGGTCAGGCAGTTAGCTGCAAAAATTATATAGGGGATAGA
This sequence comes from Helostoma temminkii, assembly GCA_900302695.1. Classification (NCBI taxonomy): domain Eukaryota; kingdom Metazoa; phylum Chordata; class Actinopteri; order Anabantiformes; family Helostomatidae; genus Helostoma; species Helostoma temminkii. Next base: position 120,336 of record OMLM01020146.1, on the reverse strand, counting down.
CTATAATATAGCTGTTCTGTTCATTGGCATGGGTAAAATTTAACTAATGTTGTCGAATGGAAGAAGAGAAAAATAACACAAAAGAGCAATGAAAATCAATAAGTATGTTATTTAACTAGCACAGTTTTATCAAATATAAAAAAAATATTAGAGAATGTTGACTGACAGCAATTTGGAGTTTGGATACGTGGACAGATGATTATTGCAAAACCACTTTTCTATGTGTCACTTAACTTCCACAAACATTTGGAGCTGAGTTTTGTGCATGTGACTGTGACTGCATTTACATCCAGCTGAGAAATCTAATTACTCAGGAAAAAAACAGAAAAACAAGTTTACATGACAGTTGAGTAACCTGATTACTGGAAATCTACATATATTTGCAGCAGAAGAGTAATCTGATTTGTCCCCTAACTACAGCTAATTTTGGAGACATGATTCACAGATTTAAAGTATAGACAGAAAAGACTGATACCGGCCATGTTCTTTCTCCCTCTCTTCTTCTTCCTCTCGGGGGAGAGAGACATGCAGACAGACTAGCACTGCATTTAAAAGCTCAAACTGACTGAATTAAATAAATTTCTGGTGAAAAGTGACTCATTTTGATGTATAGAGGACACTTTGTAATAGTTTCAGTATTTTTAGGCGGACTTGATTAAAAACCAATGATCTCCGGTCCTCTCAGCTGATAGAGAGGTGTCGGCAGCCTTTGTTACGCACAAGCACTCCTGTATAAAAGCGATTTGAAAGCTGGTTACGCGCTTACATGTTGGGTTATGGGCACTCTTTGGGAGAAATCTACCTAGGAAAATCAGGTTTCTCTAATTCCCTACCCCGATTTCAGAATCCAGGTTTCCTGTTTGTTTGACCGTTTGGAAATCAGCTTACTGAATAAAGCCGACAGCTGGCAGCTCAGTCAGAAAGTCCTGCTTATAAACATCTACAGCCTGGATGAGGTTTAAAGTCAGTGACTATACAGCATGCATTTAACTAACATTAGTGTTCGCACTGTTGATTTCACTTGGAGTGTAATCAACAGGTTTGTCTGGTACAGCACTTTGCATGTTTTGTAAAATTGGGTTCATTCAGGACCCTGGTCTATGTTGACTCTTGTTCCAACCTACCCGTCTGCTTGTTTCTGCCTCCAACAAATGCCACAAAGTCTCCAAGAAAAAGGTAGAGGCACACATAATGCCTGTAGTTAGGTAGAAACTTGTACTACTTCTGATAGTGAAAGTGCACAAGCCGTTATTTATTTATTATTAGTAGTCGGTGGGTGTTGTGTTTGTATAAACCCAACAAGAAATATACAAAATCATGCATACCCGTTTACCTCAGCTCTGGTTGTTAAAACTAAAGTAAACATCGGTTGCTAACTTTCTAGCTCACCAATTAGCAATAACTAAGTTGTTTTTTTGCCACACTGCTGTTAAACAAATCTAATAAATGATACACTGATTTGGTTGGCCTCATTGGTCACAACAGTCCAGCCCCTAGCACTGACGAAAATGGTTCTTAATTTTAGTCCAGCAAAGACTAGTTTTCCTGGCCTGGAGCCAGTTCTTTGGCTCCGAATCATCCCTAGAACCAGTTTGGTGGAAAAGGGGTAACAGTGGCCTGAGGGAGACAGGGCAGGGCATGTGTGATTCACTGAGGCCTCATCGACTTTTTTCTAACCTAGAGCAAAGCATTTGGGACATGCAAGATGTAATATGTAATTAAAGTGATGGATGGTTAAAAAGTGATGCAACATTTAGGTTCATGTAGTCCTAATGTCCTGTGTGTATGACATAATATCTCTGCACAAAATAATGTGTGTAACTGATCACTTCTGAGACACTGTTGAGGTTTATGTCAAACAAAAGCTTAGAAGCAGCAAAACTTTGAACTCACTCTGGACAGAAATCAAAAAGTAGTGCGGTGCTGATAAGCAGAAGCATCAGGGTTGACTCACAACTCACATTCAAAGAAAATCTATGTGACGTACAGCCACGGAGCTGGAACTGACAGGCCTTTCAGCAGGGTGTGTGATGGGTTACACACCTAGTCAAATCATTCACCATTCTCCCCAGAGAAGTTTAAAGGGAGTGCTCTTTTGTCTGTAAGACTGTTGGATGGACTTGCAATGCACCCAGCCCACTAACAGCAACACAGCTGGAGAGGAGGAAAGAGGAAAATTGTGCGTGCTTCAACCTTCTACTTTCTGAGTGAATCCTGCGAGACAGCTTCCTACCCAGCTCTGGAGGTAGCCACAACCAACAAGAACACATATACAGCCTCTCCCCCTACAGTTAATCCATGCATTTCTTTGAGTGAGTGCTGAATTATTTCAGCATGATATGGTGACAGGGTGGGGAACAAAGTGAGAGGCGAGCCCAGTCAGGGATTCCGGACATGCTGGTTAGCAGCACGGTGATTTTTGACATTGAAAAAATCTTAAATGTAATTTGTCAAACCTGACACCACAAATAGGCCTAATCTAAAACTGTGAAACCATTAAGCCTTTAGCTAAACAAAGGAACTCCCACTGAGATGAAATTCTTTTCCAAAACCTGCACTGGAACAAATAAGCTTGGAAAAACTTGGGTGGGAAAAGAGAATGAGTAATGCTCTCCCCCTGAAAAGGAACATTAAAGAATCAAATGTGCTCCACCTTTCACACCTTTTTTTCTATTTGTTGCCCTGGCACTATGAACAGCTCAATAAGTTACACCTGTTATGCTGGCTCTAAGCATTGATTTGGTTTTTGGGACGTGATACAGAGCTCCCGCAGAGAGAAAGACTTTCCCCAAGTTTATGTCTAAACTTGTATGTAGACAACTATTGTTAAACCAGGGATGGCTAACCCTGCTCCTCAAAGTCTTTATTTCATCTTATTAAAAGACTTTTGCCATCTCTAAAAAAATGTTTTTGTGGCAATTATTCAGGTTGCCTGATTCATGTGGACACATATTAATGAATACAATTCTGAGTTTTGGTGGCTCAAGAGCAAAATTTTAGAGTCAAGCATGAAGAACGTACAAAGGCCATAGTAGAGAAGCACCACACAACATCAAATGTCTCAGCTCAGGTTGGGTTCAGACACGGAATATCACATGCTTGCTAGGTTCATCCACCACACTCTCAGGATGGGGCTCATGCAGAAATATGTGGCCCAACCCATACTCTACCAGTTTGTTTCAGTTTACTTTGATATGGTTGCTTAGGAGCAACTGCAGTTCAGGCAGATGCCTCATTTGTTCCCAGGCCTATTACAGTTCACACAGACAGTGAAGAGCATGTTCTCACAGACAGAAAGTGAGAAAGTGTGTAAATGACGTACCTCTTTAGGAAGTCTTTCTACCCTGTGCCAAGATCAATTTCCATCAAAGATCCACAGCGTATAGTATTCAACCATCTCGTGGAGATGATTCAAGTTTATTTTGGATGGAAAAACCACAAAGCAGCAAATGTTTTATCCACGACAATACACACAGCGCCTGAGTCGTGTTTACAAAACGGTTCTCAAGGTCTTTTCACCCTAACTGTAACACAAAGTGAAGGTTTCTTTGTTTTGAGATCCAAAGTACACAATTAAAAGTAACATTACAAAACTTTGGCTACTACCTTGGCATTGCGTACCTTTGTTCTTTCCAAGACTGACTTTTGCTTTGCAGAAACTGTACAACAAAAAATAATCTAAAACACATTTTAGTAAAAGAAGTCTCTGCTTAATAAATTGCTTTTTACAATGTCACATTAGTAGTTTTGGTCACATTTTCTCTAATTTATGATCATTCACCACTTTCATTGCATGTTTACCTTTTGTGTTTTCAAATATATTGTTTCAGATTTGGACTGTGGTCTGCTGTAAATCTGTGTGAAGTGATATTGCTGCACTGCTTGGTGAATAAAATTATTATAACCAGTGGGAATAGTTAAAATCACATGGCTTCCAAGCAAATACATTTTTCAAAATCTTTCTTTAATCATCCTGGGACCTCCATCTGTCTACGTGACTCATGACATCATTTGTACACATGGTCTCACAGAAAGCACTTAGAACTCAGCTTGGCCTTTCACCGAGAAAACAAAACAACTGAACAGAGTTGTTCTGAGGTTGAATGACTGAGCTGGACAATACTCTTAGGAGCATTGCGAAAGGATGAGAGTGGGTGGCGGCTTTGTTTCCTCTTCTTCTTCCTTTGCTCATTTACATCCTCTCCCACTGTGAGGTCAGAAGCATGTCAGTGAGTCACGGGTGTGTCTTGCATTGTATGTTGTGACACAGTAGCCTTCTACAGTGGCATGAAGTCGCAGTAGAAGGCGTGTCTGTTGGTTCAGACCAGACCAACTCTAAGTTGCTAATGTGTCCAGAAGCACATGCTGCACACTGAAACTCAGTGCTTTTGAAAGCAGTGACAGACCTATGTGGGTTGGTACTGTAATATACTGGAGGATATTGACTTAATGATCCATTACATTCTGTCTGGTTAGCAACGAAAAAAATTATTCAATTTTAACATTTCTGTAAAATACATTGGCAAAAAGAAAAGTTTGGAAAACACCACACTTTTTCTAAACTAAACAAAGAAATTGAAAACCAATTTATTTAAAGCATATTTAAAAACAGAAATATTAATTAATGTTCAATGAGAAAAAGATGCTCTGTGCAGCAATAACAAAATGACAAATCAGTAGCATACTACTAAGTTTTTGAAGATATTTAAATGTAATTTCCTTCCAGGCCTTCTGCTGCACTTCCCAAAGGTCTGCTGTGCTGGTTCACAGTGTTCCTGAACTCTTTCCCATACCAGCTGGATGGGTTCAGATCTGATGATTGAGCTGGCCAAAGAGTATGCCAGCAGCTAGTTTCTTCTGTACATAATTATTGCATAACTAGGAGGGATGCTTGGGGTGTGCAGAAGGAAGTTGTTGCCTAAAGAGAATAACATGCCTTTTCAGTGGGGATTGGTAGCCATGCTGACAGAGGATGCAGCATGTCTCTAAACACCTTTTACATTACTAAAATAAATGTTTCATTTAGTAAAAATTGTTAAAGGGCCCTTCTAATTAAGTCATTTTAAAATTCACAACTGCAAAATAGTTCATATAGCCTATCCTATTCTACGCATAGCAAAATATGTCAGACAGTGACAGCTGATTGGCAGTTTGGGCCTGAACAGGACAGTGCACTGCCCTGTCAATACCAGTATTTCTTACACAGAATAAACCTACTTCAACAAAATAGACAATGTGGGCTGCAACAAAATACACGGAGTGGACTCAAATATTCAAATAAAAGAAGGGATGTCAGTATTGGCTCCGATATCGCCCTCATGCACTCCTAATCGTAAAGCTTCTCCAATACCCTTTTACGACAGAGAGTTAATTTTGTCTTAGGTGAGCAGGTAGGCGAAGGTGGACAAATGTTAGTCGTGTGGCGGTATTTAAAGTTAAGTAGTTTCAGCAGCAGCAGTTTCTCCCTCTGTCTCTCAACAGTTTAATAGCTCAGTGGGTTCACAAGCATTTTATTCTCAAGCAAATTATATTACAAGCAAAACAATGTTGGGGCTACTACTCCCTCCTGGAAGGCATTCATTCATTGAAGTGGTGTGGCATGGTCATCATGAACTAAAATGTTTCACTCACCAATGTTTACGCCTCCGCCTTTTTAGTACATTAATCGTACAGCAGTAGATCTGCCATCGGCCTCGAGAACCACAGTCCTGCTTGTTTTCCAACTATATCCGCTCTAGCCTTTGCTGATTACCTGGATCATGTATGTTCATCCAATCATAAGGTATATTGGCAGGGATGGTTGGAAAACAAGCAGGACTGTGGCTCTCGAGGCCCAGTGTTGGTTTATATATTCTATGCTATATTTCGTCATCTATGATGCTGACGCACTTTTGGAAGTGAGGGAATCAACAAGTTGTACACACAAGTGTATCACTGACATCCACCGTAAAAGTATGGTGGCAAAAGAGGTACAAAGAACCCTAGCCTGGTTAAAAAAGTAAGTGTTATATTTGTATTTATATTTGGTGTTATAACACCAAATGTGAGAATCTTCAACATTCAGCTGTAACACTTTGTTAATGATCAACTGTGATTGTTTGGTTAGCTATTTCCTTAGTTAATTTACCAATGTATGAATTACTTTATAATCGAATAATATTATATGCAAGAATTGTCCAAACTAGACTTTTTGGTGTAAGGTCACCACGATTCATATCTCGATATATTGCATTTACATTTTCATTTAGTCATTTGGCAGACGCTTTTATCCAAAGCGACTTACAAGTGAGGTACAAAGCAAGCAAGTTGGAGAGAAAAACTTTGAAGCAAAGTACTATCAGAAGAAATGTGCCCATTTCATAAATGTAAGTGCAGGTATTTAGTTTTGTTTTTTTGGGATGAAAGTGCATTTTAAGTGCATAGAAAGTTATTCAAAAGTTCTGTCTTCAGCAGTTTCATGAATATTATATAGTGAGGTTGCTGACCGTGCAGAGTTCAGTAGCTCATTCCACCATTGCGATACACTGTCAGTGATTCATTACATTATAGACACATATGTTGGAACAGACGATGCGATATGATACAGGTCACACCCCAACCACCATACAATCAGCACTGAAACACCTAATATAAAATCGATAATAATGATGAATAGTGATGGCAAGATAACACAGCCGCTTGCGAAAGGGCAGAGAGTACAAATGAACAACTTTGAACAATGACAGTTTTTCTGTCATTCTGCCTCTGTAATAGTAACATTTGTGGTTTGATTATTATTTATAATTTTGATTATTAATTTTGCATTTCAGGGTAATATGATGTGACCGGATGATGCAAAGGCATGATGCTGTGCAGTTCAATGAGTTAGATTATTTTCCAATCAAATACAATTAAAATCTTTCACAGACAGACAGAACAGGAAGAAACACTGTACTTGTGTTGTACCTGTACACCTTAAATGAGGTTGACTCAAAGAATTAAATACTTAGGATCAATAAAAAAATGTGCTATATGAAAAACAACTGTTTTTAAAGAGCAGGTATGCAAACTCACCAGAACAGCAAAGATTTTTTTTTTTGGCCTTTCATGCACACTTACAAAAGTAAATTTGTGGAGTTAAGGAATGTGTGAATTACACTAGTCATGCAGTGCTCACATCGAAGCAGGTTTTTCTTTGCAGATATCTATGTGGATCTCTGATAGGGGCCACATGTCACATGTTCTAATACCAGAACAACAGTGGAGCATGACGGGCTGATTTTGAACAGAACGCAGAGAAGCTTTTTTTTTTTTATTATTAACCAGGAAGGGTCACCCTATGCTCTTCTCCAGTTTTGCTCACGCCACCAGAGTGAAGTATGACCTATCCTGAACCCAGAGAGCCCAGAACTGCCTGTGTCAGCCCTGACTGGAGTGTGTTATATTATGATGCATCTAATGTTTTGGTCACTGTATTTACATAAATGAGGGGGTGTAGTTCCAGAATGATGTATGTTGGGTGACAGCCAGCTACAGCGGCTCATAGGTTGGGTGTTGTTTTTGTGAGTTTTGTTGTTTTTGTTGACTGTCTTCTGCCAGCTTACACTATGCGTTTATGACGTGATGAAAGATGTGGACTTACTGGGATCTTTCTGATCTTAGCATTCGTTTGTATGATGCCCTTTTGTCACTGTCACTACAAACACAAGTTTTCATAGATACAACATTGTTGGCAACAGCTAGCCTGTTGCTAGGAGAGAGACCTGAGAAGCTGAGAAGGTGGATGTGCAGAATTGGAGTAACAAACTGAGAAAATAGAATTAGATCTATGCAAAAAGAAAGAAATAGATGACTCATTAGGGCCAATCATGGACCAAAACAGAACACAACACACCAGGGTGGTTTCCAGCTTCTGAGGGCTGACACATACGAGACTGCTCCAAGCAGTATGTGGAGGAATGCTAGCACAGGTCTGTTGTTTCTGCTGATCACACTTGGCTCGGCCTCCATCACTCCAAGCAAACTCAACTGACTCATAACTGCAGGTTGATTTGCTTGGCTGCAGAGCTTGAGGCACCTGTCAGTGTGGTGTCACTATTGCCTCTCATGTAACACTTTACTAATGGCTCTCTCACCTCCCCAATTATGTTTCATTATTTACTATTAGTATTATTGTTGCTCATCTTTATTTTTGTGCTAATGTATAGATTATAGGTTTTTTTATAGATTTTTGTTATAATTCTTATTATATTACTGTGACACTTGAATTTCCCCCTCTGGAGAGCAATGAGGAGTTAACTTTACCTTTACAGTACAATTACAGTGTTTCCCATACCATTTTTTTAGGTGGAGCGCTGCGCCCCACCAACGACAACTCCCACCCTGCCAAGATGGTCAAGTTAATTTTATTTTTATATAACGCCAGATAACAACAGCAGTGATTTAAGGTTACTTTCGCGTAAAACAGGTCTATACCTTTTTATTTTTTATTAACCAAACTAAATAGCCTGATGTTATTTATTGTTTTTACATGACGGCATTTCATTTCTCCTCCGCTCTCTGTACCGCGCACAGTGTAGTTCCGCCCGGTGCGCACACACACGTGCACGCACATACAGGTGAGCCAACCCTGTCTGCTAAAAATTACATTCCTGTACAACAAAACAGCAACGTTGCCTACATTTTATGAGAAACATAATAGCAACTGGATTACATTTTCTGTCCACATAATGACAACACGTTCGCATTAACGCAAATGACAAGTCACAAATACGTTCAGATCTCTCCTATGGGATTCAGATCTGGACTCATTGCTGGCCATTTCAGAACTCTCCAGCGCTTTGTTTATAACCATTTCTGAATGCTTTTTTAGGGGTGTGTTTCAGGTCATTGTCCTGCCAGCAGACCCATGACCTCTGGTGGAGATGCAGCTTTCTGTCACTGGCCACTACGTTGCGCCTTTTTCTTTGGTAATCATCAGATTTCATGATACCGTTCACACAGTCAAGTCATCCAGTGCCAGAAGCAGCAAAGCAACCCAAAACATCTTTCAACCTCCACCATGTTTAACTGTAGGCACTGTGTTCTTTTCTTTGAAGTGCTCATTTCGTTTTCTGTAAACAGTGCCATGATGTTCTTTACCAAAAAGACCAAAAAGCTCTACTCATCTCATCTACGCACAGTAAATTCTCCCAGAAGAATTGTGGTTGTGTCACAAACGTTTTGGCAAACTCCAGGCTTTTTTACACCTTTGTGTGTGACGGATAGTGCGAGCTGACACTGTCGTACCCTGTGTCTGCAGATCAGCTTGAATTTGTTTGGAAGTTAATCTGAGTTCTTTATCCACCATTCGAACAATCCTTCTTTGTCATTTTTCATTAATTTTGCTCTTCCGTTCACACCCAGTGAGGTTAGCTACAGAGCCATGGGCTGTAAAGCTCTTGATGATATTGCGCACCGTGGACACAGGAACATTAAGATCTCTGGAGACTGAATTGTAGCCTTGAGATTTGTCCATGTTTTTTCAAAATTCTTTCTTTTAAATCCACAGACAACTCTTTACACTTCTTTCTTTTCTCCATGCTCAGTGTGACACACAACACAAAGATTGAGTCAACTTTTCTCCATTTTAATTGGTTGCAAGTATGATTACTATATTGCCCACACCTGTTAGTTGCCAGGTGTGTCTAAATATAAATAACAGAAGCATCACATGATTGAAAAGCTATTATTTCTTACAATTTTGACAAGGTGCCAATAATTTAGTCCAGTTCATTTTTGAGTTCTGTGTACATTTTTATCAAGTTGACTTTTCTTCTCTGTTTTTTTGTGTTGTTCCAGTGCAAACAAAAACAATAAGCACATGAATACCAAAACATTTGCAACTGTAATAATTTTCTGTGAAGTGTTGCATTTTCTGACAGAGTTGCAAGGGTGCAGATACTTTTGGCCATGATTGTATGCATTTGGTATTAAAATTCATTTCAACTTCCCTGTATTAAGACTCTGTATTAAGAATCTCCCCACTTCTAGCTGAAAAAAATTCATCCTAATGACATCATGTGAAAAAGTTTTTTCAGTTCAGATAACTCTGAAGGAGTTCTGGAGGAGCAAGTCAACAAAAAATACAAATGCCATACAGTACAGTCAATAGTTGTTTTCCAGTAATTGTTTACATTGCCTATACGCTAAGTTTAGATGTGGTGTCAGCTGTGGTTTAGCAAACTCTCCTAACCCTTAACATAATACTGTAAATTGTTGCTGGACCTTAAATCATTTCCACTGAGTTACCGGGTAAGAGGTTATGGAAGGAAACAGAACATTGGACTGAAGTCATTTAATCATCTAAACCTCTCAAGTTCACTGATCAAGTTCACTGGTCCAGGCACAAACTCTGCTCTGCTCAAAATTACATGTATTCATTCATAACTCTGAAATACAGCATTCTTTTCTAATGTTTCCTTGGTCTAAAGGTTGTGGCACTCTACCAATAGAATGAACTTTTCAAAAATTTACAGTGTAAAATGTAAGACCTTTCACTGCTCAACAAGGAAAAAACCTTGGTTAAGTTTCTAAGCCATTTACTGCAAACCACAACACTAGCCTCATGATGAACCTTTGCAGCAATAAACTTGATTGACTAAAGTGGTGCAAGCCGAGCCTGTTTATTACAATCTTAACTGAGAAGGATTAAAAGCAAGTGGTTTAGGTTACTTCAAATAAGTGCAGCGTGTCCATGAGAATTGAATTACAGAACCTCTTCTCACCTTGTCTGGTAACCCAAAACCTAAGCTTTACATTGAGAAATGTGGAGCTGGCACCAACAGATAATCTCCCTCCTCAGAGTTACCACAAACCACATGCTGCCTATTCTCAGAAACACACGCTCCTTTCCTTTGCTTTACTTTTATTTAGTTTATTCCCACCTCTGCATCAGCTAAACAAGAGGAGCAGTTATACAAACCCTTTTAATGTGGGAGCAAGAAGAATTTACAACCATGATGTGAATTAGGAGATGGAAGACTAATCTCCTCCATCAATGAGAGCCTTAGTCATTCAAGCTCTCATTGCCCTTATTTTGTGTCAGCTGCTAAATAAAATAATCTATTCATATTGTCTTTCACCACAGACTAATGTGGATTGGTATCTTCCTTAACCATGAGTAACCTTAGCTTTAAATTAGTGTTCATCTGGTGGGGGGCCTTAGGAATTGAAAGGTCAACCTCGGGTCAAACTGTGGCCTTGTATGAATTTCTGCCTCGTTAATTTTACTGTGGGCCTTGACCTCCTTGTCACCCATCCTGGCCGTTCTTGGTAAACTGATCCTGTCATCTTGTTACATATTTCTTCAGCAAAGCACAACTTAAGCTGCATAAATCATAAAAGTGTGGCACTCTTGTCAGTTTCTGTGTTTCAGCCTCTGGCGCGTTTGGACTGGAATGGTTCTTCTTCATTTGTCTGTCTCTTTCTCTCTTTCAGCTTTCTCTCTCTGCAGAAATGTAAATATGAGATAAGGGGTGAAAGGTAGGTAATAAATACAACTCTAAGATTGTTTTCATCCATGAAATCTGGTGATACCACTATGTTTGTGTGCCACAGCTGAATAGTTTTAAGCCAACCTCTAAACTGAAGTCCTTGTAATTGGAACAGTAGAGATCTGGCAGATTTTCAGTCAGTAAAGATTTTTTTTTAATGGGTCCCATATTTTCCAGATAGTTATCAGCAAACGTAAGGAAAATTAACAACGGTTAACTGGTATTTAGCTGTTAATTAGCCAGATTTCACAGTAATGAAAACACAACTGTGACACAAAGTGGCTCACTGTTGCACACTTATGTATTTGACAGGAATTAAAGGTCACTGTTAGTCTTCAGATTCATTTGTTATGGTTTGCCACTTGGTTACTGCTTAATTTCCACTTTTTATTGCAAAATAATACCTCTATAAATATGGTACAAAACATATTGTAATGTGGAGAGGTTCTGTCAAAGTCTCATATGACAGATAAGATATTTATATAAAATATACAGGCTTTTTCCTGTAACCAATCAGAGAATTGCAGTTATTTCTGCTTGATTTGGCAATTTTGGAACATTCTCAGTTCCAAAAGGACAACTACCAGAAGCACTGGACAGAGGACAGCACAGCAGGGAAAGAAGATCTGAATGGAACGGGATGGACTGATTTTGAGTGTCATGCTAGCAATAACTGAAGTTGCACATTGAAGCTTTGAAGAAGCATTATATATATTTACCACACTAAATAATAAAATGACTATGTCATCAGAACCTTGACTATGTCATCAGAACCAGAACCCTTGTTGGAAAACTGCCTTCTTTTGAAATATTGTGTTTCTGTTTGGACCTGAGTGATTCTGCCCACTGTACATTTGCCCAGTAACATTTGGACAGCACAGGTTGCCAGCTTAAAGCCCAGGCAGATTTTAGGACAGGTGCAAATTTTCTTCTGACCAAGTAAGCATTGAGCTTTAGCTAAGATTAGCTAACTTTAATTTTATCATTTTAATGGCTACTATTAGGTGTAATTATTCAAATTTCAAAGTTCAAATACTGGCATTTGTACTCTGTGCTATGCTAGGACAAGCTTGTGGATGACAACTTTATTTTAGCAATTAATTATTCCAGCAATTAATGTAATTGGACAAAAATGCATTTTGCTTTATTGAAATAGAGCAGGAAATATGCAAAAGTGAAAACAAGCCTTAAAATGAACAACTAACTGATTTTATTTTAGAAAATCAACATTTTACTGCTTAAATTGCAGACAATATCTGATAAGTGCATTTCAGGTCCATTACATACATACAGCTCCAGGATGTTTGTGGAAGCGAAGCGACATAGAGACACCCAATTTTGCATTAATGATCTATCTAAATATCCAAATTCCCATTCCCATTATTACCATTGCATATTAAAATTACACTAGGTGAAAAAACGATCTCTACTTTCCTCCCTCTCTTTTATTTTCAGTCTCCTTTCAATCTTGTCCTCTATATGCCAGTATTTTGTCCAATTTTCCTGCTTGATGAATCATTTCAGCCCTGGTATCAGTCTGGAAATGTGATTCTTGCATAGCTTCTTCTCCCTCCCAAAACCAACTTTCATGAAGCATTTGTGAAAGCAGCAGTAAATCGATTCCGAAGACAATGCTTCTTTCCAGGCCTCTCACACTTCAGCACTAAGCTCGCACGCATAGGCCTTTACTCTTCTATAGCTCGCAGCACACTTTGCTTTTCCATCAGTAACCATAGAAATTGTGCGTGTTATTATTTAACATAATCAATCAAAGGCAAATTTAGACTCCGTTTATGCACTGTAGCCTTTTGAGGATTGGGGATTTTCCATTCCCGGCTGAGTTAAACTAATTAACTATTTATTTATTCACATCAAGCTCAGCTTTATACCAGCATGGTTGTGTTCTTGTGAATTCAACACAAGATAAACCCAGATTTCTGGGAAGGTAGGCACAGAGTGGCCACATTATTTAATTTCCTGTAAAATGTCTGTGTTTTTAGCTTATACTTTGTGTTTGCTCAACATCATTCTTTGCAAACAAAAAGAAACAACTTAGAGCAGTAGCCAAAAAGACACAATAACCCCGAAAAGAAAACATTTATGCAACTTCTGAGGGATTATCAATTGGTGGTAACTATCCATTCTCTCACTCCTGCTGTCTTTCTTTTCAAACCTTGCAGCAGCACTGTGTGTTGGATTTGTTTTGGATGTTACGATGTCCTTTCTGTGTTTTGATATACCGGATCTCACTGTGAGCTTCCCTCATGTTTCTTGAACTTTACACTGTTGTCTTTCTTAGGTTTTATAAGTTGAAGCATCATGGGAAACACCTCTGACTATCCTATCATCTTTCCTCTTAGCATTTCCTCTAATGCTTTTTATTATTACATCTTGTAGAAACAATTCCCACCCTTCCTTCCCCTAACTGCCTCATCTTTATCTAACTAATCTTTTATTATTGTTTCCTGCTACGTCTTCTGTGCCTTTTACTGAGTCATGCATTACTTTATCTTTTTTACTTGAATGTCCCCTTCTCACATCGTCTGGGATAAGGACAAAAATGCACATTATGCACTACTTCTACTAGGGGGCATAGGATTGAGTGCTTCTCTTGTGAGTCATTCTTTTCACTAAGGGATGATGTCACCCCCAAATGTTGAAAAGTTACCTAATTCGAGGCATTCGCCCGTGGCAGACTCCATGATAAAAACGCTGAGCAGTGTTTAAAATTGCAAAGCCCTACTTACCATGCTCCTATACCTATATTTTTTCTGCCATGTTTCATTCTCTATTTTCCTCTCTCACAGTAACAGCCTTGTTTGTTCACTCAGCAGCAGCTATATGTTCCAAAGCCAGATGGTCTGATTTAGTGGCATGCTGAGAGCACAGAAAGAATTTCAGTATTTCACTCCATCTTACTATATGTGCATATACAGGCATGTTTGTGCGCCAGCATGAATGTGTGGGTTGAGAAAGAGGAACAGGAGACATAAGTGATTGCTTCAAAGACAAAGCATGTCCCTTTGGAATGGCCCAACTATGGGAATTCATTTTCACCGAGAGTTTGGCTCATCGCTGGGTCAAAGTTAATTCCACACTGCTAGGCGTGTACATGGGCCATACACAAGTTCCTTAACAACAGCTGTGTTTACATCCAGATTAGATTGATACACTAAAGGCTGCAGTCCCGCCACTGTGTCTTCTTCCCCTCTCTGGCTTTCATCTCACCCCTATGCTGCATGTTCCAGAACAACACCTTGGCTTGAAAGGTTTAACCCTTCAAGCACACGGACTCATCACCACTGAAATGATGACAGGAAGTGCCAATGTATTCTCTACAATTCTTTTGTCACTTCCTGCCAGTCTTTGAAAGTCCTGCAGTATGTTTGGCCACACATTAGAATTCCTAGCTTTTATATGACTCACAGACAGAGCTAACAGACAGAGCTGTTTTGTAGTACTTTTTTCCGAAATCAGACTAATACAATCTGCCACAGATGTCAGATCGTCAGTTTAGGGCAGACAGAAACAGACATCCACACAACAGTACTAACCACTGCACCTGTGTGATGCCGTAGTTTCGGACCACTTGGTTGTAAGGATTTTGTAGCTAGACTAAAATCTTCATTGTATTGGATCTTTATTAACATGATTATTCAAAGCTGTACTGTTCTTTGACTACACTATGCATCCTAGTTCTCTCTTTGGGAAACCTTTAAAGCCATGTAGGTACACATGATGAATATTCTCATAACCACAGTGGATTTCAGAAGTGAGCAGAGGTAGCTCAGTCAGCCAATGAGTGCTTCCCTTGGTATGACAACCTAAAAGAAGTGTTATTAAAAACACTCACCGCGTTATGGTTATGAACTTTAAAAGCATTGAAAGCGTGTTGTGCTTGTTGTGCACTGCACTGTTTGTGAAAGGTCACAGGGAAAACACTGAACTTCAGAAAGGTCTGAAACAAGTGAGAAATATGTTTGAGGATGGCAGAAGCTGTTAATTTTGTCAGGCTACTTGGAGTTCAGGCGTTTTATGTTTCCAGTTTAACCAGGCAATGAACAAGGAACATCATTACTCTTTTTCAAACGAAGTTCACCCCTACTGCTACTGCCACTCATAAAAGGCCTACATGACTCATCTACAGTCAGAAAAAAATAGCTAATGGCTGCAAACGGGAACAGGATGTATGAATGTCCATGAACAGAACCCAAGTCGTTGTCACCAATTCATTTACACAAGAAAATACTTTTTAAGTCCAAAAGGCCAATTCATATTTTTTATACTAAGGGATCCTCACCCTTTAAATGTGTGACCTCACAAAATGATCCCACAATGTGGCTATAAAGTACATCTACAATATTACAATAGGATATATAAAATATGATATATAAAACACAACATAAAGAGATACTATGTACTAAAATTCTGAAATCAAAGTAGGATATAAGAAATTACAATTTATGGTCTTTATGCCTCTAACTTCCTCATTTGTCATCTTTGCTCCCTTGAGAGTTTTTAGTCTATTCCTTGTTCTCTTTCTTTGTACTTTAGCTGCCTTCAGCCCCATTCCCTCACCGTTCCCCCTGAGCTCCAGCAGCCTCTCCCCCAACCCCCTCCACCCAATGCATTTTACTTTTCCAGCTGTTGGTAATTATGCAGGTGCCTGATTGGCTGACAAACCCAGCTGCTGGCTAATGGGAAGGCTTATGCACATCCAGCTGCGGGAAGGAAGATGGACTGCAGTCAAAAGGAAAAGGTGACAATCACTTCCCCTCCTCCCACGCACCCCCAACACTCACAGCCAAGATTTCAGTGGGAAGGAAAGGATTAAAATGACAAAACTTTCCCATGCATCCCTCCACCCTACCTCCTGTTAATCATCATCAGTATCATAATCATCAATATTATTTTGTGAAAATTCTTGCGGGACACAACAGGCTTGTCAAAGACTGGAGAAGGAAGGGGATGGGGTTTAGCTCAGCTACTATTAAGCATGTGACATCATGGTTATAGACACAGTATTACTTTGGTGATGTGAAGTCTATGTCTGTGTCGTTGTTTGCATCCTTTCACAAGGCCTGGTTGGTCTCCCACTGTCAGTCCATATGTGGGCTCTACAATTCTTCCAACTTTACTCCTTCTCTATAGCCCCAGAACAAATAGTCAAGCATGTGGGAGGGCCCTGCGGTTTTCTTACCCTGTAAATTCCATTACAAGGAACACACACTGTTCCTTATATAGCTTTAACTCCGTCTCATAAAAGTTGCAGATTACATACTGTAGACAAGAATAATATGAGGTCTACTCCCCCGCCATGACTACATGACAGTCCAATAAACTGAACTGTGTAGCAACTTTATGAACTGGACACACAAATCTGTGCAAATGTCATTTGCATTTATTTTTTGCTGAATATCTACTAATCAATGTTTCTTGTGCAAAATGAGAACCAAAAAGAGGAAAGATAGGCTGACAGTGATTTTAGGAGAAAACTGATTCAAAAGAAAAGTGAACTCAGCTGTCAAATAACGGCTAATGTTTATCCATGTTAAGTTGGCAGCTTAAGTACAGGTGATAACATGCTAAAATTAAATGTATCTAGTCTAGTCTCACAAGGTTGCTTACAGTAGGAAAAACAAAACCATGCATCATGCAGTTTTGTTGTACAGGAATGTAATTTTTAGTAGACAGGGTTGGTTCACCTGTATGTGCGCGCACGTGTGGGTGGGTTCCTGTCAGGAAGTCACTGCACAGACTTCAATGTGTGAACTACATGTGAAATATAGAGGAAAGTACATTAACCCTTTAAAACCCAGTCCAACAAATAATAGTCATAATATCCTATTTTTTTAACTGGAGTGTGTATTGCACACTTTGTTGAAAAACATAAAGAAAAATTGTAAGAAATTATTTCTAAATGTAAGATTTTTCATGTATTACATTTGATACATCAGAAGTTTATGATAATTATTTAATCAAAAGATTTTTGTGTATCAAATATGATACCATTGGCCTTATAGGGTTAAAATTCCTGATCCCTGATCTTTTTAATGACTTAAGGTCAGTCTTATTATGCATAGTCTCCACGTGCCTGTTTTAAAGATGTCTACCCTAAAAGTATCTGCCCTAAAGGTACAGAATACACAATAATTGTGCAAATATAACCAGGACAGCTATCACTGCTCTAAAATTCTTGCTTCTACATGTGTCCAATTAATAGTTTCCGTGCCATACCTAATGCTGGCCTTTGATTCCAAATACAGCTGTCAGCTTTGGATAGAAAAGAACACAGCCCACTTTTGTCTCAGTGGAAAAGTTGTGCTAATCTCTAAGGTTTCAAACTATTTTGTCAGGACTTTTAATATTTATTTGCAGTAATTTAGTATGCTGAAAGGCTAATGCTAGGGCATGAATGAGTTGAGTTTTGGATGCTATGCTGGATGAATGGTCTATCCCAAAACCAACTGCAGAAGGGAAAAGCATTACTCACAACATGCACATGCTCTGCAGAGAAAACAAACATCACTGCCTTAAACACGCTATAGAGATGTGAAAACAGTGGACCTCACAAACATAAAACAACTCTGCTTCTCTTTGTCATAATGTTCTCTGACTGCCCACAGCACATTGATTAAATTAACATCTGTATGTCTCTCTCTCTTTTTCTCTCTCTCTTACACACACACATTAAAGCTATCCTACTCGTTTTCTTCATTGATTCTATGACTTCAGTTTAGATCTGGTTTAGGGTGGGGATCGCTGTGTCAGTAAAATATCTTTAAGATGGGATGTTGTATCCTGGCTCCAAGGTGCGCAAAACAGCACAAAAGCCTTTGTTCCGAATACAGACAAATCCTTGGCAATAAGAGTTTTTTTATTCAAACACAGTGTACGCTGTGCACTGGGCATCTCTTTTCTTTCTTAAATCAGTGGGTTCAACAGGTGAAATCATACAATAAGCTGTTAAAAAGTAATAATGTATGGTACTGGCAAGATGCTGTAAAATTGTCAGGTCTAAGTTAGTGCACAACTACAAAAAGTGGGATACAACGTTTTCCATCCCTAGTTTCAACTGAAGCACTATTCGAGAAAACCAACTATTTTCAACAACATCAGTTACCCAATTGCCATTATCAAATGCAGCTTTTTTTAAACTGTTGTTCAAAACCATTTCCTCCTGCCATAAAACCCAATTGGTTATTTTGTTATAAGGTAATAACTTTTAACAGGCTCCCAAAAGCCCACTGTATCTGTGAGACCTTTCTTTGCCATGACTGTGCGTTTCCCATGAAGTGAGCCTTGTGTAGGTGTCAAGTCTGTTAAGGCTGTGGCAGTTTGAGTGTGATACAGTGAACAGGCACAAGTTTCACCTGAAAATTAAAAATCGCAATTTGAAATGATGTATGCCCTATCCTTATGAGTTATAAGAATCACTATTTACTTTATATTTACTCTGTAATTGTATAAAGCTTTTGAAATATTTAAGTCAAAAATGATTTCTGGCAGTGTGGGTGTACCTGGTTGCCAGGACTGTCATGAGCACTGCTATTTAAAATTCCAAGTCCAAATCTTGAAGGTAAACTATGAACACTAAGCAAAGAACTGATGATTGTCATGGACTTGTTTAATGTCATTTGACATCTTAAATGTCTTTAATAAAACATCATTAAATAACTTATGAACACAACTGACAGAGAGTAAGTGAATATGAAGAGAAAGGGATGTAAAGACTGGCCACCACACCCTTGGCAGATGTCGGTAAAGTATATAGACTGTGTACAGAATGGGTGTGTCTTTCCTATTACTGTACAGCCTATTGATCAGTTGTGTTTTCCCAGACTTCACTCACAGAAAAATTGAAAGCAGCTGCACCATCTCCCTCCTCTGTTAGCAAAGCTATTTGAGGATGGGTTACAGGACATTCAGTATTTTTGGAGTTAGTACAAATGTCTATAGCTTGCAAGTATCTTCTCAAGTATTCTGGTCACAATTATGGTACAATTTTGAAAACTAATATAACTACTTTTAATTTGTAAGTGAGTATCTTTTTAGAGGCTACCAAGTCAGTCAGTCAAGTGATTCCTAACTTGATTGGCTGACTTGGACTTTAAAGCAAAATAGCAGTTAGATGCTCATATTGCCAAACTACCAACCACACTTTCACTTGCTCTTTTCTCTTATAAAGTTTGTGACTAAGCCTGGCAGTGTCTGTTGGCAGTCTTGGGCGGGTGTTACAGTGATGTGATAAACAGTGAGGCAGCATCGAGTTGCAGCCACATTGTCTGAGCCAAGCAGGCTTAAGAAAACAGACATCTACCTCCTGCTGTGGTCCACTGTTTGAACACCACAACACTGGTTACTAGTTATGAGCGCTAGCCCAGTTTCATCCCCACTCTTGGAAGCTGGTTATTCCTGGTCTCGCCTCACAGAGCCCATCAGAGATAATTCTCTGCTTTGTTCCAACAGCTTTAAGGCCTTGGCATCTTAAAACAGTCATATATGGATAATTCATTGGGGATAAAGTCCTGGGACATCAAAGATATAGCAAATTAAATATCAGGAAATTTCTGTTTTTGATCTTGAGGTCTGTGAAGAGGCTTAGGAATTGGAATAACCATTACTGTAAGAATGAATGATTAATATCAGTGAAAAGAAAGGTAATCAGATTTTACATTCATAGAAAAATTCTGTGAGCATTAGGTACTTTTCTAGAGCATTAAAAAGCAAAGCTCTAACATTCATCTTCTTTTTCAGGAGTTCTAAATGCATTTGTGTGTGTGTGTGTGTGTGTGTGTGTGTGTGTGTGTGTTTCATGTCATGGATTCCAAATTTATAGCATGTTATCATTATGTTTATATCATAGTAATATGATTATAACAGATAAATTATAGATAGTTATAGAAGGCAGCGAGGATATACATTACTGACCACACTGAAAAATAAATGATGTGCTTCATATAAAAGAAACAAAGTGAAAAACAGCTGCTATTTTTTTTAACCATTTAATGAATTGATTTCCTTAGTTAACATACCCAGAACTAAAAACACACTGTATTTATCATTTATTTTAACATGACATTTATGAATGAAGGAACAAATTTCTAACTTAAGCTCCTATTGATTAGAAAAGTTAAGACTCATACATGGTAGGCCTGATTAGAATAGGTCTATTAAGGTGCAGTCTTTGCCTGAATGTTTTTGAAACACAAATTATTACTAGTACTACCTACACTACACCCTGAATACACCAAACCTACAGTGATGAGAGGCTGGTAACTGCTAATGATAATGCTAACATGGATAGTGCAAATTGTCATCAGAAACATGCTCATTTATCTACAAAAGGCTTTTTACACTGAGCTACAGCAAACATTAATGGGAATCAATGTCATTCATTAAGTTTAATAGGCCTGTATGTGCATAAACAAACAGCCAGTCTAGATCATGTGAGCTGTCATCAAAGCTGATTTCACTGCTTACTCTTCCACAACTGAAAATATTGCATAGGTCTTGAACAAAACTGCAACCATCTTAGTGACTCTGTGTAGCATGTAATCTCTTTGTAAAAAGAAACAAATAGGGGATTCAGTATTTGTAAAGTTGCAACTTCAACCTGTTGGTGGTGAAACAGGAAGAGAAATCTTTTAGGAAAACCTGCTGCAAAGCATGTGAGACCAGAGATTGGGGTGACAGTTCATCTTTTAACACAAAAATAATTAAATCAAAGTATACAGCCTAAACATTGCTGGAGTGGCTTCAGAACAAGTATCTTACTGTCCTTGAATGGACAGTAGCTACTTGAGTTAAGTCCACACTTACAACTACAGAAGTCAGGAGAACCACTACTTTGGTACCAAATTGTTTTCTATGGTACTAAAAAGACCCAACTAGCTGCCATATAATAATATTATAAATGTAGTCTGAAGTTAACTGCTAAGAAAAGAAGAATGGTAACATTAAGAACGTGAAATAATGCAGGTGCAACAATAAAAGGTCCAAAAGTCATGTATGGAGATATTTTGCAGATCAGATGATCAGAGTAAGTTATGGACAAATTTACTAAAAGCTTTTAAACTGTGTCTCAGAGCTTTTAGAAGGCAAGAAGGATACACCTCAAACTTAGTTAAAATCTCAAAGACAGACATGCAGATTTGTACAAAGAATTCAAGGTGAGATCTTCAGTATAGTTATATAAAAATTTTTACTTATTAGTCCTTAAAAAAGTAATATTACTTTACATGTATGTATTTATTTCTACAACAGCTTCATGAAGTTAATCAGTGCATACAATGAATACATTCCTTCTATCTTAAGCACATTTGTCTCTCTGCTTCTGATTCTTACTGCATCAGTTTTGTTGTGCTCCAGAGTTTAACTGTTGAACTAAAAAGCTTTTAGTGTTAGCTGTCCAGATGTCATCTGTCAACTGTGTCTTCTAAATTACATTTCAGTACAACTGAACTTCAACTGCAGATATGTTTTTGTAGGGAAAGTACCATAGCATTAATCATAACTAGATTACTGTTTATTTTATTATTACAATGATTTTATTTTACAGTTCTTCTTTGTATATTCAGAATAATGATCTTTGCATGTTTTGACTGAGATAAATTCATAATGACAAAACACTTCCAGCTGGTGAAGTAGTGTTATCCATCTTCCCCACATCTCGTGTGCACACATCTGCCATGTGAAAAATTAAGTTGTGTTCAGGTGACAGTAACGCAGCATTAGTAACTGTAATATTACCATTCGAGAAATTACAATGCCTTAGTTTACTTGATGTTGAGAAAAGTAATATTACTGCAATGCATTAGCATGTGTGCACAGTGTGGTTTTCTTTGAGCAATACCTGATAATTGAGGTCTCCTGTCAGACATAGGCTATTCTCACTGGGTTTTCCCCATATTTCCACCACACAATAGTTTACTTTTTGTGGTATTAAAACTGTATTAAAACTGTATTGAGTATTGAGTTCACAGAATTTCAGGGGTAATGGTACGGACTACCACATTTCTGGTATCATGACATCCATACTTAAAACACTACAAAATATCTGTGGAGAAACCTGAAGATCAAAAAAACAAAACCTGAAGGCAATTCACAGACACTTCTTATCCAATCTGATGGAGCTTAAGAGAATCTGTCAGGAAGAATGGGATAAACTGCCTAAATCCAGGTGTGAGAAGCTTGTAGAGACACAAACCTGAATATGTAATTACTGCCAAAGGGGCTTCCACACAATTACATTTTTAAAATATGTTTGTTACTATGGGTTATTGTGTGTAGATTGATGGGCAAAGATTGCAATGCTTTCTACTTTATAATAAACTCACAATGCAGTAAAATGTCAAAAAGTAAAGCTACTGTATTTGTATACATATCTGACACACAAGTTTAAAACACGTTCCTTCATTTACTTGTCCTGCTTTGTACAGTTGAACTAGGGATCTTCAGAGGTTAATACAACATTAATGATGAAATTTCAGAAGAAATACTTTTAAATAGTATTATGTTCGACCCTTTGTTCAACCTTTTCTTGCTCCCTTAGATCCAAGAATCTCCTGGCTCAGAAGACGCCCATTCCACATTTATTTTAACTCGAGTATTAGGGAGTGATTGTTTGTACCCTTGCGTGCTGGATGCTCTGTGGGTTTCTCAGAGGCAGTCTGTGAGAGCGGTAATGGATGCCAAGTTCCAATCTCGCCAAGTAGAGAGTCATAAATTACCATCCATGTGATGTTGAAGCGGCTCCATGCCGATTTCTATTCCAATACATTGTGGTTTTATTGCTTATCTATTCCTTGCCTGTGGCAAACATTTTCCCAATAATATTTACATCAGTCATGCTCTGGTGTGTGGGTCTTTTTCTTCCGTCTCTCTTGTAAACACTGTGTTTGGGTTAGGGGCGACACTGGATATTAACTGACGATTGAACTGGTCACTCCAGTGAGTGTGGCTCTCATGCATGTTTGAGGTACAATGTAGGGAATCATCAGCTCCATTAGATGCATTTCCCCCATATGGAGACTGCTACCAAAATTAGTTAGAAATAATGTAGGCCACATGTAAACCAGGTTCAACAAGACGGGAAGTGTGTGTAACCATATAATCACAACGTTGTTGTTATCTGTGTATCAGCTGTGGGCGATGTAAGAACATTATTTTCCCATTACAGAAATGTCTGAAGTTAAGGGGAAAAAGCAAAGCACATAACTAACATTGTAAGAAATGTGGAGTGACTGTACCATACGTCCATGGGTGTTCACCACCCTGACAGGCCAATAGTCTTATTGTAAAGACATAAAGTCCAAAAGTCGATTACACTGAGAAGTTGTTTTTACAGGCCATTTTTCTATTCAACTCAGGAAAGTTTGTTTAGGCACCAGTGTCTCAATTAGGTACTATGTTTTGATAAGGTGTGGCTCCAGTAATGTCCTTACTTCAACCTTATCCTCTTTCAAATGATTACATGTTTCCAGCACAGAGAAAGCACCTACCTCTTTCCCTAAACTAACTATCTTGCCTTCAGGAACATAACCTTTTTTTCTGTTGAACCTTGGCTGCCAGATCTTGCTTTTAAGACTCCCATGCAATAGCAGTTGACTCCTTACCTTCTCACACCCCTAAAATGTAAAAGCACTTTGATCTTGGTAATATGTTACTGAAAAGAGCGTAACACGACAGGGAAGGGGGTTATGGGAAGTAAAATCTACGTGAATGGTACAGACTTGGCGGGTTCAACAAAGAGAGCTACCAGATCAGTGAAGCTGTGTGTTGGGTGGAGGTAAAATCATGTGGACATTCTGTTTTTAAAAAAAAGACAAGAAAGAAAAGAAATGCCCCAAGATTGACTGTGCACTAACATCAGAAAAATTACTAGGGATTTTGGTAGGGATTTTTGTTAGGCACTGATTATAGAGAAAGGGGAAAATTATGATATATATTATATATAAAATGGATGGCTTACTGTAGAAAGCAACACTTAAATATAAAAGTGATGTTCTTTGATATTTGAAAGCCATCCAAGGTTTCTGCCTTTTTTATAGTGCAAGTAGTGGTAATCAATCATGCCAGAGAGCACTGCAAAAAAGGCAGAGTCAGTGAAGAGTGAGCCACTTTAAGCACAAAGAGTAATAATCTCATAAAGCGGAGTAAAGTTTTCATTATTGATCTAAAAGAGCCATCTCCATCAAAGGTGTCAACCTTGCTGTGATGGTTAGTTGTTGGCTAGGGAACAGCTATATCATGTAGCTCTGTAACTCTAAAACCACAAGTTGTTTTTGTTTTAAGTGTTGTTAAAATTGTTATTAACCTTTTCCTGTGACTTCCTGAAGAACAAATAAGTATATTCCTCAAAATGTCAAACTGTTCCTTTAAGCCTGCTCCAAGTCTCTATCACAAACTGACTAAACGGATCCATGTGATGTCTAATTGAGATCATAAAACTGAAACTTGAACTAAAGCATAAAAAGATGAGAAATGATCGGGCCATTTATTTATGATTAATACATTTGTTATTAGAAAAAGAGAATACAGCATTTACATAATGTTCTCTGATTAGCATGATATTGTTTTACATCATTTTTGCTATATATGATAAATGGGATATTGTGACACCAAATATATAATAATGTGTGCCCTTCCAGGGATTTAACTAGAATCTCTTTAAAAAGCCTTTATGTATAACTGTCTTAAGATGAAATCCCTGTCATGCTATCTGACATGCTCCCTTTCCTTCCTAGACACTATTCATGATACTATAAAAATGATAGATGGTCTCCTTATAAAAACACATACCTTCTCTGTCTACAGTTGAATTTCTAGCCATTTATATCAGATTTCCTGTAATATCTGTGTCATCAACTGGCTGAATACAAAAACATGAAAAGGGAGAATTTGGTGATAAAACTGACATCTCTAGGATGCCCTGCATGCAAATGCATAAACATTTCATGTATATTTTACTGCATTAGAACTGAAAATCATTTCAGCTCAAGCACTTGAATGAGCTGCAAAATGTAATATTACTGTTTTAGAGTCCCAGCAAAGGTTTCAATCAAATGCTGTCTGTTCAGCTTTGACAATGCATTCTTCATCTGGGACAAGCTATGACAAACTGTGGAAGAACACTGTGATGGTGCTATGAATAACATTGCATCTGCACTGGTGTGTTCACACACGCATGTCATGCTATGAAAAAGTAGTGGGTTTAATGAAAGAAAATCTACTATGATAAACAACTATAAAACTAACAATGTCAAACTAGCAATTCCAGATACTTAGATAAAGGTAGGCAAATATAACCCTGTTTGTGTAAAATGTAAACAAATAGAAGCAGAATGCAACAATTTGCAAATCAATCCTCTCAGTTGTAATGCAATGCTGCCTGATGGACCGAAGAAGAAGAGTATTCAATACAGATTTTTGGACTTGTCAATTACTTCCCGGGTCTTTGTCTTTTGTTACCTCTGTCCCAACTTTTTATAAATGTGTTGCTGGAATCCAATATAAAATGTGCACATATTTGCTTTCCAAATCATTGTGTTCTGGTTTTTTTTTTACATTTAACACAGCATCCCAACTTTTTTGGAAACTAGGTTGTTTAAATCCAGATGGTTGCTCCTGGAATGACAGCTGTGCTCCATCAAACACCTCCAGTTTCTTTCTGTAACAGCAGTAGTTTGTTTTGCAGCTGTTTCACTTGTGTTAGCAGGTGAATGCATCTCTATAGCCATCTGGCATTTGGTTCATGCTAAGGTTGATAACTATCTCTCTAAATCCTGCTAAGACCAAGCACAAAAAAATGTCTAGCTTATGGAATCGAAATATCCAGAAGGAGCTGATATGCAGTGACAGTAAGTGACAGTCTTTATTTTCATGAGTGTTACTAAAGCCCAAATTAACGCTACACACATAGTTCATAATTATTATCCTGTGTCATGCTGATCTCTGTCACACTCAGCAGATTGAATACAATTCATGGCATTTTGCCCCACTGCATATTTCATGTAATGAGAAGGAGAGACTCTGATCTGGGTGTCGTCTGTATAAACAAACTGTGCATGGGAGTAGCATGTTAGCTAACATCACTCCCCAGTGCTGCTGATGTAAGCAGAGCTTTCTGCAAATATTTCAAGCTGCCTGCTCGCATCTGTTTAGCTTTTAATTTAACCACATGATAGTCAACATTATTCAATATTCTTTTTAATGACTGTGATTTCAGTGCAGTGATTATAAGCAATGTGCAACAGGTTGTCTTGGAATTCCCAGTAGAGTGTGCAAGGCCACACTACATTGTTCTGACCTAGTTGATGTTGAAATCCTTAGAAAAGCAGTAACAAACCTTAAAAATGTCAGTGGCTGAAAAGGTCCTTACAAGTATTTATGAATCTTAGCAGTTAGACACTTTCCCTGTAGCGTTTAAGACTATAAGAGTATTTTTACACTTTCTCACTGGAATCACTTGATGGGTCTGTAAACTTGTTTTCCCTTTGGTTTGGTTTCTTTTCACACAGAGAAAAATCCAAGAAAAAAATCAAACCCTCCACTTACCGATCAGATGGTTGGATGTTCAAAATTTGCATTTTGCATTTTGATGATGATGGTGGAAAGTCCTGCTTAGTCCAAAAATTTCCTATAGGTGGGGGGGAGGGGTACGGACGCTGTGTATGATACAAACTTTGTGTACCCTCTGACCCTAAGCCAGTGCTGTGATTGTCTGAACCCAACCACAAAGCATTAAGGTGTTTTATGGTTGGGAAAAAAAAAGATGGAAAAAAAACAATGTTGTAGATTGGATAATTTTAGTGGACAAAAATACACTGCCTGTGGACATTTAATTGATATGTTAAGTATCAACATATTTGCGACTTGTCATTTACGTAACCTGGTTGGAATTACGTTTGTCATAAAAACGTAATCGTGATTGCAGTTTAATTGTATAGGAACGTAATTTTTAGGAGAATGGATAAGCTCTCCTGTCTGTCTGTCTGGGTGGAACTGGGTGGAGCAGCGCCCCACTAATATAATGGTAGAGGACACGCTGGATGACCAGTTAGCATCTGCATTTTGTAATTACTCAGGTTATCTTTGTGTAATATAAAATTTTGTCTGATGATCTTAATCAATCATACATGACAAGCAAGCAAAACAAATCAGGAAGGGTGCATATTTTTTTACAGCACTATATGAAACAGTATCGATGCAGATGTAATATCCGATGAATCTTGATTTCCAGATTT
Source organism: Helostoma temminkii (assembly GCA_900302695.1). NCBI lineage: Eukaryota > Metazoa > Chordata > Actinopteri > Anabantiformes > Helostomatidae > Helostoma > Helostoma temminkii. The sequence continues at coordinate 92,576 of OMLM01020146.1, read as the reverse complement.
GCATGCAATCTAGCGATGGGCTCATGCGTGTTTGTGTACCAGTTCGAAGTAATTTTCCTATCCCTAGTATGATCATTCAGGAGATCAGGTTTGTCGATTTAGCCCGTATTGCTAAATTTAGTGCCTATTCAGAACCTATTTTAGCAACTCTAGATCTAGATGTTATTATCCAAATATTTACCACTTTCACTGATGTGAGTCCCTAAAAATTATCAGTGGATTTTCTTTCATTTGGCTGTAACTTCTTCACTGTCTGTCTGTTCAGGAGAAACCAGAATGAAGCACAAATGAGCTGTTAATGGGCTCAAATGGCCAATCACTTATCCCATAGGATTTGTCCCTGTAAACTACTCATGCTTTGTTTTTGTTAAACTTACATTAAAGCCAAATTGCACTTGACTACTAATTTTATTTTCTGAAAACATACAGAGTTAAGTAGTATGAGTTAATTCCAATGACTCCTTTGTCCCCTCATTTAAAGCCATATAATAATGATCAGACATCTAAGTCTTAAGAAAAAAAGCAAATAAGTATTCCATTTAAAATGAATCAACTAATCAACGCCACAGTTTTCATAGCCCCTTTCTGCTCTTTAATGGCAGCAGCTTTCTATTTTTACAACCCTCTCCCTCACTACTGTTCTCTTCTTGCTTTGTTTTGTCTTCTGAAAACCCATCTTTTATCCTCTATTTGTTTTCATGATTTTTCTCTCAGCGCACCCACCTCACTTTCCCTTCTTTTTTGTTTCCAATTCATTACATATTTTGCTGCAGAAACTTACTTTTCCATTACTGTACCATTAATCAACATCAGTCTTTCTTTCTCCCCTTCCCTCCCATTATAATTAGTCTTGTTTGACAGTTGTTATCTTGGAAAATGGCAGTAATGGCAAGTGCCACACATAAAGTAAAGCTTAATGAAAGGCAGACGAAAACTGAATGACTACCATCTGAATTACAGCGACCAGTGACTCGTCCAAAGGATGAGTGCAAAGTCAGTGAAAGTTTAAAGATCAGCAGCTGGTCAGATTTTACAAAACATTGACGCTATTGCTTTGTAGAGCAAACTTAAAATAAATGAAATGCCTGTGAGTCATCCTGGCCGTCAAGATACTTTCTACAGAAGTGCAGAACTGGCCATTTGAAACTGTTATTAGAGTGTGTGTCTGTGATTTGAAGCCAAGTGTTGTAACACTGAAATTAAATACCAGTGAAATTAAGATACTCATTTTGCCTGAAAGCAGAGCTGAGGTATCCTACTTGCGCTCTGAATTGTGGCCGAGAAACCACTTGTACTGTATGGTGGAACAAGTGGAGATCCAGAACAATATGCAAGACGGTGTTTCAATGACAACCAATCAATTACTTGAAATGGCTTCAACTACCAGTTATCAGCCGAATTGCTTTGACTGACGTTCATGTGGATAGTAGTATCACTATTCAGGCTGAAAGCTGACCATTACGTTATTCTGTGTGTCATTATAGGCTAGCGTTTCACATTTATAATGCAAACACTTCCTTGGGAACACATGCAAAATGCATGGTGATATGAACACCAAGCAAAGACTATAGAACACATAGCGGTGCTGTTAAGGTCACTTAAGGCCAAGCATCGTTAATAGAGGAAGAGTTACACAACAGTTGTTGCGTCTTGGGTATCTGACTTTTGCATAAGGTTTGATGACCTGCAGTCTCGCATAACAGTCTTGCGCACAGAAATCACCACCAGACAAATGCCATTCCACCCATCACCCATCATCAAGATCTGACCTGTAAATTTCACAGATTTTGTACTCATGGATACTCAGAAAATTAGTTTAAACTTTTTTTTTTATATTTTATTTAGACTTAATGTAAGGATAGCTTTTTTTACCATCTTGTTTTTTAGAAACCATTACTCCTACACATAGCTCCACTATAGTACACCATATAGTTCATGTGAAGGATAAGGACTGTCTTGTTATGTGCTGGGTAAAATCTGAGCCAGACGGGTGCGGTGTTTCCATAATACTGCTGCATTTTCACTGAGACTTAAGGCGACTGCATAGCAGGGCCACCCATGTTGTGCCGTGCCGAGGCTTGTGCAGTACAGTAAACATGGCAGGGGCCTTTTGGACTGGTTTCTCAAGCCCCTGGCCAAGCTGTCTGTAAAGGACGCCAACCAGAACTAACTGAAAAAGAAGCAAAGCTGTCCTTTCAGCTAGCCTTGCCAGTGTAGGCCTTGCCCAAATGGATGAAATATTCACAGCATGGCCAATGGAGATGAAAGTAACTGCAGACACATCATTAATTTGTCATGTTGTCCACAGGAAACCTTTTCATTCAAAATCATGGGTTTGCATCAAGTAATACCTAAAATGAGATTGTGATGGATTTTCCTAATGAAAAAATACCAGGGACATTGCTGCTTCTAACCTCTTAAGAATAAAACTGATTAAATACACAGAACTCTTAGTACTGAACTAAGTGAATCACACTCACAAATCAAGTCTTAAAAACTATTTACTCTGTTTACAATGAGAGCTTTTTTAAACAAAAATCTAATCAGAGAAAACATTTTACTTAAACTTGGAAGAAATGTTTAGTATACTGCAGTAACTTCAGATGGATAAAATGGATGTGGAAATCATATGGGGTCAGTACCCCTGTTCTCCTGGACTCTCACTGGCGATGTTTCCTGTTGTCTCTGCCACCCAGTCAGTGTGGGAAAACACATGATCTCAAATTTTCTGCCTTTTGTAAACTGACCAGGTGTGTAGATATTACACTTCATAATCATAAATATACTGGTCATTGCTGTGGTCAGAATGTGTGGAGAAGAAAGCAGTCAACAGCCCTATTAATGAAACAAACTCATCACAAGATCATCTTGTATTTCCCAGTCATTGCTGAATGCATGTGAATGCTGTTTAGTTTTGCACCTGATGCTTCTAAGTCCAAAAACATTTTTGAGGGTCTACATTGACTTGTGCATGTTCTCTGTCTGCCACAACACCATATCAATGAAGCAGTGGTTAGCTTATGTAACATAATATTCAAAGCTGTTTTGTCCATGTACAACACTAGAATCAAGTAATATTATTGTGTCAGTAGCATTACCTGAAAACAAATCCTGTAATAGGTATCTTTTTCAGTAAAAGCTACTAGAAGCAAACTATAATATAAAAATATGTTTGCAGCAGAACTGGAGTATGTATGTTACGAGGTGTCTCTAACATTTAGACCCCTCACTGATGTTAATAGGGAGGTCAAAACAGTAGAGACACCTCTTAAAATAACGTACTCCAGTTCTGCTCCAAATATATTTTCCACTGCCCACAATGATAATAATAATGCACATGTAGCAGAATTATCACATTTCTGACAGTTTCAGCAAAATAATAACTTTGTAAATGTAGAATTCATGGCAAAGCCGTTATAATGGACTGCATTCGATTGTACAGGTGGTCATAATGTTATGCCTGACCAGTGTATATGGCACTATAATTAATTAATAATATACATCAGCCATGTAAACACATTTGCACCTATAAGTTTTCAACTACTGGCATCATTCTGACATGGGATATGATGATCTGATGGTAAAATCAGCAAAGCTCGACATTTATATGGTGAGAACCACAGAAAATTTGTCACTTTACTGCTCACTGATATAATTGACCTAATTCATATACTAATCATTGCAAATCTAATTCTCATTTTATCAAATGACTTGTTGTGGATTGCACGTTAAATCACTCTACAAAAAGAGCATTCCACAGACATAATAAGCCCTCTTCAGTCATGAGTAGTGGTGCAATGTAATCTTGATTAACCACAGTTATGTCATGTAGGAGCTTTTGCATAACACTTGCATGTCAAAAAGCCATAACAACTCCCTATAGCTTTAGATTGCTTTTAACACTATTCTTTTATGGATAATGTTAATTATACAGAAATAACTGTCATGCATAACCAGAAGTCCAGATTATTACTTACTAGGGATAAAGTTTCTTGAAATTGTGACCTTTTAACACAGGGTCATATTCATGAAGTTGGGATTGCTTACTACTGTGGAGATGTAGTGTGTCTTTGATGTCAAGAAAGAGATTATGCAAAAAATGTATCAGTGATTTGTGAATGATTGGATTGGAGTTTATTTCTGACTAAACCTGTGGCTTTAAACAATGTTTACTTTAGTAGGTGCTTTCAGAAATATGAAGTTACACCATGAAAACTATTTAGTCAATTTGCAGCTAAATACAAAGGGCCACCTGAAGAAACATGTGCAGAGGGCAGAAGATGACACTTCACAGAATGTTGCCTTGTGTGACATAGAGGTGAATAGAAGTGTGACAAGCCGCTACAGACTTAGAAGAACATTCAAATCTGCATTTTCTGCTAAAGAGTCTTACAAAATCAAGGGTCTAAATATTTTTTTAATGAGAGCTCTCTCAAGGTTTTAATTTTTTTAATAAATTTGCAAAGATTTTTAATGATGGTTTCACTTACTCATTACTGAATGCTGTCTGATGGGCAATAATGGCAATGTAATCATTGCAAATCTAATTCTCATTTTATCAAATGACTTGGTGTGGATTGCACGTTAAATCACTCTACAAAAAGAGCATTCCACAGACATAATAAGCCCTCTTCAGTCATGAGTAGATTCTGTAGTTGGATTAAAGTAGATTTTATGAGTGCTTATTTACAATCGTCCTGTGGATCGATACAATTCAGACCTTTTCTAAATTTTATGTTTCTAAGAATGGAAAATAACCTTTAGCCACTCAGTTTTTTCCACAATTAGCTTTTGCTTTTGTTTCAGGTTGCAGTATGCTATGCTCTCTTAGCCAAAGAAGAAATATGCAAATAAAAACAGTACAGTTCATGACATGAGATGCTGATGCAACACCTTTAGTCATGTAGCAGATTAATTCAGGTTTAAATTACAGCTAGATTTTCCATCTGATAACATGAATTCACTTTATGATGTATGCCTCTGTGTTCTTCTCAACCGTACACATAGCTTGGTTGAGAAACTTGTTTATGTGCACCTGTAAAAGCAGCTGCATGGTTGACTTCCCATGTGAAAAGACATACACATGATTCATCTAAAGAGATGCCTTATGATGTGAGCTCCAGTACCATGTTTTTCCTATCTAAATACATATCTACTTGTTATGTAGCTCTTTAGTGTTGAGTTATTTAGTCACTAAAGTGCTTAGAAAGAAGATGAATATATTGCATATCTCACATTGTACTTTGCAGTAAGGAATGTTTTAAATGTCTGAAGTACCCTCAAAAACATTAAAGTATAAACATCAGCTTTTTTTTTTAAACATCAAGGTGGAGCAGACTGCCTGGATGCAAATCGTATAACGCCGTCAGAATGGTACAGATAGCCTTGTAAGACCAACATGCCTTAAATACTGTGGAGCTAAACCCAGTGCAGCCAAAACCCAGGAAATAACAGATGACTGGGGCACTGAAAATGCACTGAGGTGAAAACTATTCCTAAATCAACAGAATTATTACCATGTCCTTATCTGCTACCTTACATCGCCCAAAATATATCACTAGAACTGATGAATATCTGTGGTGATAGATGTCAACAGAAAATTAAACTGTGCACTGCTATGTGGAATGAAGTTGCATTAAAGTTTCCAGATTGGTATCAAAGCACAAAGGGTTTAATTCCAAGCTTTGGTATATTGAATATAATACTTGGGAAAACTAAGTAACTTCCTGCTTGAATTTAAGCCTCATTTAAAAACATTTAGCATTTTTATGCAAAACTCAGACACAATACTTAAGAATCATAAGACATACTGTAGTCATTTGCAACACAAAATACATGTATATCAGTGGAAAATGTTTTGATATGTATAATCTTTGTAACCTTTACTTTACTTAATCCATGACTGTTGTATATTGTTTCTTGTTTAAAAAGGAGTATAATGGAGCACTGACAAAAATCCAAAATTCTTCAGCTTTCGAAATCTTAGTGCCTCATCTTAATATGGTTTGTCAGTACGGGACATTCCCAAGAATTTTAAATAGATATCAAACCTACAAAAACAAGAACAGCAGCACAATGAAAACACAGAACAGCTTTTCTGCCATCATGGCCGGGGATCAGACATACGGTTTATGAAAGAAAACAACAAAGAGAATGTAGCATGTGCAGAAACGTTTAACTACAAGGAGAAAAGAAATCTTCAACAGTGGGTTGGAGTGAACCCATGCATCTTTCACATCTCATTTTTGACATTTTGTCTCTCTTTTCCTTCTCCATTCTACCACTGGGGCAAAACACCAGCAGGAGAGGGATTGTGTTTGATTGTGGTGGACCAAAACCCAGACTACTGACCAATACGTGTTTTGAATCAAGACTCAAAGGATCAGATTTAAAGTGATGGAGTGAAGAATGGAAGTAGGCAGAGCCTTGTGGGTTGGCAGCAATGAACAGTTGTGAAAGACTTTAGCCAGAGGACAGCCAACTGGATGGCATCTGTGGTCAGCAAGGCATTGCCTTGATTTCCTTGGATCAAAGTAAGGCGGTTCTCTAAATCTGTTTACAGTACATCTTCTAAGGTTTGAACTTGGCAACTTTTTCATATTTGATCCAGAATAATACTACATTTGATTTGCAGTGTACCTTTTAAGCTTTGATACAATCTGGGCATTTCTAAGCATAATAAGCTAGGTTTTGGTATGTGCACTCTGGTGTGAAACAAGAATTTCATTTTTAATAGCTGAAAATAAGATGCAAATTCTTTGTCTCAAAGCTTTGTTTAATCCATTCATTCATATAGCTACAGTCCACTGTGTTTCTCACTGATGATTATTGCTATCACAACAAGTTACAGAGAAAGAGGGAGGGTCGAAGAGAGAAAACTACACTTCATGTCCACTGTCAACATTAAAAACAAACAAATGATGAATAAGTCATTGCACATTAGCTTTATTTTAAAGTAGAAGACAAAAATGTAATGAAACTCTATGCATCCTCCACAGAGTTGGGTATCCTCCAAGTTTCCTGCAACAATTATGTATCTGGTATTCTAAAAAAAGTATGAAGTATAAATTTCCTTTATGAACAATGGTAAAAATTGACTAAATGCTGGCAGAGGGTAAGATAAAGGGCAAGATAAAGCTGAAAATGAAAACCAAAAAATACATACATTTTTTTAGATATCACACTAATAATGGTATCACGTCTAATAATGATAGACAATAGGAATATCCCGAAATCGATACCAGTATCGAGTATCCATTCCGATACTGCCCTTATGTATTCAACTTCTTACTCGTTGAACTTCTACGATACCGCACCCAATAAAGTTATTAGGGTAAGTAATTCTACTTGTATTCAGTCAGGAAAAATGGTATCGGGACATCCCTAATAGACAATGTGCGTGACTGACGGCAACTTGGAGTTTTGATATGTAGACTGATAAGAAGTGCAAGATCAGTCTTCTCTGTGTCTCTGTATGCACAAACATCCTGGAGGTAAGCAAGTGTGTGGGAGAGTATCCTCAGACAGCTCATTCTAGAAGTCCTGCTTATAAATAGCCTGGAGCCTTGATGGGTTTTAATGTGAGTGACTATACACAACGTGTTAAACTAATGTTAATGTACATGTCAAGCTGGGTCCAGATTTGATTTAGAGGCAAGTGTGGATAACGTGTTGGTCTGGCATCAAGCTTTGCAAAATTGGGTCATTCAAGATTTTGCCTCCTATAAATGCCACAAAGTCTTCAGGAAGTGCAGTTAAGATAAGATGCCTGAAAGTTCTGAAAGTTAAGATGCACATCTAAAAGCCATTATTCCTGTATGATTATTAATAGTAGTTTTTTCATCTTAGAAAATGTTTTCTTAAAACCCAGAACATAAAATGGCCCTTAAATGTACTAAATGGGTTTAGTTTTGAGTTTAGTTTTCTTATCCCATTAGTCGATTAAACACTGGAATATCTACTAAAAATGTAATTTCATAATTTCTCCATTCTGTTTTTCTTTTGTTTGGAAAGTAGCAAAGTCATCTACAGTGGTGTGAAAAAGTGTTTGCCCCCTTCCTGATTTCTTAGTTTTAAATTTAAATATTAGTCAAAGACAACACAAGTAAAGACAACATTCAATTTTTAAATGAAGGTTTTTATTATTAAGGGAAAACAAAATCCAAAACTGTGGTTTATCACACATGAGTTCAATTTCTCTAGCCACACCCAGGCCTGATTACTGCCACACCTGTTCGCAATTAAGAAATCTCTTAAATAGGACCTGCCTGACAAAGTAAAGTAGACCGAAGGATCCTTAAAAGCTAGACATCATGTCAAGATCCAAAGAAATACAGAACCAAATGAGAAAGAAAGTAATTGAGATCTATCAGTCTGGAAAAGGTTGTGAAGCCATTTCTAAAGCTTTGGAACTCCAGCGAACCACAGTGAGAGCAATTATTCACAAATGGCAAAAACATGGAACGGTGAAGAACCTTTCCAGGAGTGGCTGATCGCCCAAAATTACCCCAAGAGCACAGTGACCACTCAAGCAAGAGGTCACAAAAGACCCCACAACAACATCCAAAGAACTGCAGGCCTCACTTGCCTCACTTAAGCTCAGTGTTCATGACTCCACCATAAGAAAGAGACTGGGCAAAAATGGTCTGCATGGCAGAGTTCCAAGACGAAAACCAAGCTGAGCAAAAAGAACATAAAGGCTTGTCTCAGTTTTGCCAGAAAACATCTTGATGATCCCCAAGACTTTGGGGAAAATACTCTGTGGACTGACAAGACAAAAGTTAAACTTTTTGGAAGGTGTGTGTCCCATTATGTCTGGCGTAAAAGTAACACCACATTTCAGAAAAAGAACATCATACCAACAGTAAAATATGGTGGTGGTAGTGTGATGGTCTGGGTCTGTTTTGCTGCTTCATGACCTGGAAGACTTGCTGTGATAAATGGAACCATGATTTCTGCCGTCTACCAAAAAATCCTGAAGGAGAATGTCCGGCCATCTGTTTGTGACCTCAAGCTATAGCGAACTTAGGTTCTGCAGCAGGACAATGATGACCAAAACACACCAGCAAGTTCACCTCTGAATGGTTAAAGAAAAACAAAATGAAGAGTTTGTAGTGGCCTAGTCAAAGTCTTGACCTGAGTCCTATTGAGATGCTGTAGCATGACCTTAAAAATGCAGTGCATGCTCGAAAACCCTCCAATGAGGCTGAATTACAACAATTCCGCTGCAACAGACTCACTGCAAGTTATCGTAAAGGCTTGATTGCAGTTGTTGTTGCTAAGGGTGGCTCAACCAGTTATTAGGTTTAGGGGCAAACACTTTTTCACACAGGGCCATTATATTCAAAAACTGCATGTTGTGTTTACTCATGTTATGTTTGACTAATATTAAAATTTGTGACAAACATGCAAAAACCTAAGAAATCAGGAGGGGAGCAAACAGTTTTTCATACCACTGTAGTTGGATATGCCTGAAATACCTGCAATGGGAGCTACCTACAAGGCATCCTGATGAAATGTTTCGGCTAATACAACCGGCTCTTTTCAACACGAAGGAGCAGCAACTGTAGTCCCAGCTTCCTGAAGATAGGAGACCCTATCTGGGGCTACTGGCTCTGTCAACACACTGAGACACACAAATCCCTGCCTCACATAAAGGTAGTTATTCTTGGAGGACTGAAAAAAACCATTACATTAATAATTTATGTGCTGCAGTCTGGTATTCTGGGGAGTAGTAGAGTTAAATATGAATAACCTAATGGTGGTTTCTGCAAAAGGTTAGATGAGCAGATTGGTATCCCTGTATAGTAGTAGTAGTATGGTGTACCATTTCTTAGTCAGCAGGATACACTTCCTGTTGTCTATGCTGGTTGCCTTATATCATGCCAAGAAAATAAATTAAATTCCCTCATCATTCTCTTACTTTTTTGGGCAGATCTGTTTAAATGAAAGTCCTCCAGGTAACAAACCTTGAAACAAAAATGAAGTTCAGTATTTGTACTTTTCCAGATATTAACAGGAAACAGATAAATATAACAAGGGACCAAATGATTTTGTGGTCGTACCTCCGCCTAACAGGTATTAAAATTTGCCAGCTTTGTGTCTTCTTCACTCACAGTAAAGAACTTCCACACCAATGAACTTGCGCATCTGTGTGTTTGTGAGTGAGTGTAGCTGTGATGTCATTACTGTCAGACAGCAAACAGCATTTGTGCTGGTCTGACAGTGCCTCCCATATTCCTCTAATGTCACAACATCAAGAAACAAAAAGAATTGCTGATGAATGTGTTAAACATGTTGCACGTGGTATGTAAACATGTGAGTAGGTATTTTAAAAAGATCTCTCTGCACTCTAAGCCATTCTCTGACAAGGGCCGCAAATCACAGACAGTGTGCTCTGGGGCCAAAATATGAGTGAAGCGCGAGCGGACAAATTAAAGCAATGTCTAAACCCAGCTGGAAATTGAGGTCATGCATGTGAGATAAAACACAAGACTGGTAAAAGGTAATTAATAGGCATACTTGCCACAAACCAGAATTACTTAAAGTTACAGCTGATCGCCCCGATTTCCCATTGATGGTAAATAGTCCAAAGTTTAGCACTCCAATATCTATTTAAGGTGTGTATGAAAGTGAAATGTGTACCTTTTTTGTTGTTGTTTTTTAAGATTGGGGTGACTACAGAGTTCTTTCAATTTAACTTGAATTAGATTAACTGGCCTATAAATCAATTCTCCTCCAAATGCAAACTACCTGGATGGTGTCAGAGAACTATCCTATGCATCAGTTTCATTATTTGCTAGCTTCATCAGTTCAGAATTGATGAAGTCATCTGGATGGAAGGGGAAACATCTTCAAGAATCAAGCCCAGTTGCCACTGAAAAGAACCTTTGGGATAGAAAGAACGTTTAAATTGACAATTAAATATACTACAAAGTTGACATGTATCCACCATAGTCTCAAGTACACAATGACTGAGTCATTTGGTCTGTGAACACTTCTGATGCATTCATCTCATGCCGCACACATCCACCACTCACTAATGTTTAAAGAAAAAAGTATACATGCATTTTCTTTAAGTGATTTTTAATCATCTTGTAATGCTTTTACTGCTTAGTTCTGTATGAATGTCTGTAATGAATGGGTTTGGGTGGCTTCACACATAAAATGTCTGTGTTTGGTTTTTGCTAATTGCTTTCACATGACTTGGTCACAGGTGTTAGGCAGACTTTTGGTAAATGTTTGGCATAGTTGAGTTAGCAAGGTTTCAGGACCTACCTGGAATAGCTCAAGCTTTAAATAGCAGCAGGGCGTTGCCTATTTCCTTCACCAACTCATTTGATGCTAACACACATGAATTGATGAATTACAAGTTGACTGGAAATTATGAAGACTTAGAGAAAATAAGAGCAATTTTGCAGTAATTGCCATCAGGCTGTTCGGTCGTCCAGTGCAAAAGCTCTTGCGTGTTAGGAGTATGAGTGTGGTGGGAGGTGGGTATTTTTAGTATCAAACTCCTCTGTTCCATGGCATGGCACTCAAGCACAACATACCTTCTGTGTTGTGCTTTCCTCCTTAAGACAAGTACTCTCCCATCTATGTTTTGTGAGTTTGGCAGGCTGCCAAGGCTTTGACTTCACAAAGGGTCACTAAGCAGGAGCTTTTAATAGAACTACCGTTTGCTGACTCAAAAAAAAAAAAAAGACATCAAATCCACCGTCCATGGTGTCTAGTGGCACTTTAACTACACAGTCCAAACTAAGACAGGATTTTTGAAACAAAAACAGGATTAGGCTGTAGAGATATATAACAGACTAATAAGTATAGATTTTTAAATTCTGAAATAAAGGTTCTAAAATAAATTCTCTTCTCTGTGATAAGAAAATGTTAAATGTAGGACAATCGAAAAAATGTTTTTGGTTAAAAAATCTAACAGAATGGAATGACCTAATAGTTGAAGTACATTGAGTACAACATGAGCATAAGGATTATGGTCACAGATCCACATGTAACAGTAATCATTGACGAACTGAACGCAACGTATGACAACTTCACTAAGTTCAAATCATGTCATAAATGCTGTTTCTCCTCTGTGTTTGTGGAGCAGTCTCACAGTAGAAACGTCCTTTCACAAAGGTGGTGGGGCAAAATTACCTTACTTCTGACACAAGAGTAAGATGCAACAGTAAAATCAAACACATTTTTGATGTAGCCACCCTTTGCTTTTCTAGATACATGCACACACAAGAAGAAAACCTTAACTTTAACAAGCAAGAGACAATACAGTCATCTAGATCTGTTTTTGGTTTAGAATGATGTATGGCAGGAACATCTATGTTTAAGGTAACAACACCACTAGGCCATGTTGATGATTCCATGATTTAATAATATTACTGCATGGCAATCTTATGCTTCTGCCAACCGGTCGGGTTGCATGGACTCCACCACCTCTCCCCACAGCTTGTTTTTCTTTACTGACCAGCAGTCAAACAGCTACAAAGTATTTTTCATTATAACATTCATTGACAGTTGGTGACCCTTTTTAAAAATAATTTATAATTTGTGACAAACTAGCAAAATGTAATAATTTATTTGTCAGTTTATGGAGAAATCTAAACCAGAGGAGGTGATAAGATGAAAGGACCTTGTGATATTAGGCAAAGAGGCAGGTCAGTTAGAAAGTCCTGCTTTTAGACAGTCAATAACGTGATGCCACATGGCAATGACATACCTGGGCTCCAGCAGTTGAGGAGGCGTCGAAATCCAGTATTTTCAAAAGCAACACAATATACTGAGTAAGAGCCTCTGTTATTTGAACAGCCCACAGGTTGTCTCTTGCATTAACAAACTCGCTGGACTGTGTTATGCTAACAGTTAAATCAAAATATCTCCTCACAGCTGATATTCCTCCACCTTCGCCTACCTGATTATCCAACACGAGATTAACGCTCTGCTGTAAAGTGGTATCGGGTGTGGTATCTGAGTTTTATTAGTACATGTCTGTGAAGGTTCTTAGCCATTCAGGTCATAGCTATCCCAAAGATTTTATTCAGTAGCAAGTGTACTTAGTTCTTAGTTTTGAAGCGTTTTTGCCTTCCATCCAGAATCAGTCAGTTCTGAGTGTTTTACTGGAGTTGCAGGCCTGTAATCACTGTGGAGTCAAGAAGTCATTAGCACTGATTAAAAAAGTCTTCTGGATGGAAGGCAAAGCATCTTCAGAACAGAAGAAACAAGTCCAGTTGCTACTAAATAGAACCTTTGGGAGGTATGAGTACCCAAGGGCAGTATCAGACTCGATACCCAATGCTGGTATCATATCGAGACAATCATAACTCATTCCCACTGGTTTTAGGATCCTAAGAGCGACAAAGTCTCCAAGAAGACATTAAAGGCAGCCCTACTTCCCACAGTAACAACAGTCATAAAAGAAATACCAAGTTTGGAGAGAGAGAGGGGGGAGTGAAAAAAGTATTAAAGTCATTTATATGATCCAGCACACCAACGACTTTAAATGTGTGTCTATTCCGTGTCATTTTCTGAAACTAATACATATATATGACTGTAGGCCCATAGTTGTAATAAGTGGCAATTGGTCACTCACACTCACCTTTCATACAGTAATGGGTTGGGGGGTATGGAGGACAGGTCTACTGACAGATGGGGTTGGAGAATTAAAACAACAATCTTACAGTCACATACATTTACCAATTTCAGAAATGATTACCACAGTTATAACAAAGCTAATGAGAAACTAAATCTATTTCCATGAAACACGCATTAACATAAAATTGGAACTAAATTTCTTTAGAGATCCTGTTTGGTCCTGTACAGCTAATGCAGAGATTTAAAAAAAATAGAACAAGAAACTTTCCATTTATTTGTGATAAAACATATCTTCTCTCTGTACTGCGTGCAGGTTTAACCACTGCCATCCATTTATGATGGAATGCACACTGTGGCAAGAAGGTTTGCTGTATCTGCCAGCACAGTGTCAAGAGCATGGAGGAGATACCAGGATACAGGCCTGTGCACCACAAGACGTGGAAGGGGCTGTAGGAGAACAACAACCCAGAAGCAGGACCACTATCTGCTCCTTTGTTGTGGATGGAGGAAAAAGAGGAGCACTGCTATAGCCCTACAAAATGACCTCTAGCAGGCCACTAATGTGTCTGCTCAAACTCCATGAGAGTAGTATGAGGGCCCGATGTCTACAAGTGGGGCCTGTGCTCACAGCAGGCCGACTGGCATTTGCTAGAGAACACCAGGATTGGCAGATTTTCCATAGGCATTCTGTGCTATTCAAGGATGAGAGCAGGTTCACACTGAGAACGTGACAGATGTGACAGAGTCTGGAGACGCCGTGGAGAACGTTCTGCTGCCTGCAACATACGTCAGCATGACAGGTTTGGCGGTGGGTAAGTGATGGTCTGGGAAGGCACTTAGGACCATGAGATCCTCAGACCCATTGTAAGACCATATGCTGGTGCAGTGGGCCCTGGATTCCTTCTGACGCATGACAATGCTAGGCCTCATGTGGCTGGAGTGTGTCAGCGTTCCTGCATGATGAAGGCATTGATGCTAACTAATTTCCCAGACCTGAGTCTAATCAAGCACCTCTGGGACGCCGCGTCACACCACGGACTGTCAAGGAGTTGACTGATGCCCTGATTAAGGTACGGGAGGAGATCCCTCAAGAGAACATCCGTCGTCTCATCAGGAGCATGCCCAGTTGTAGGGAGTGCATACAGGCATGTGGAAGTCACACACACTACTGAGCCTCATTCTGAATTGTCTTGAGAAATTTCCACAGAAGTTGGATCAGGATCATTATTTTGAGAATAATTCTGAATTCAGATCTCCAGGGCATAATGATTTTAATTTCCATTGATCATTCTTATGTTATTTTGATTTCAACGCATTCCACTATGTAAAGAATTAAGATTTTCAACTGGAAGATTTCATTCATCGAGATCTAGAATGTGTTGTTTAAGTGTTCCCTTTATTTTTTTGAGCATTGTATATAGTGTGGTACACAGTGTGGTACTAACAAAATCAGTTGTTAATGAAACCAGTTCTAAATTCTTTACTTCACCAGGTCATCTGGCATATAAACTAATAGTTTAATCTTGAAATGTCAAGTTTGTTCTCAACATTTTGACTTTATTTTCAAAACGGTATTTCAACCATGAATAATTGATAGATAATAGATAATGGATTCCAAATTACTAACTCAAAGCTCTTGTTGTTACTTTATTAATTTTTTTATTAATAGTTTGACTGGCAAAGCAATTCAGACACCAAAAGTAGATATGGTGAAAGCAAATTGTTGTACAAGCAAGTAATGCATTCCCTATGTCACTGTAAGCACCCTTGTCAGAGGATTATCCCTGTGGCCCACTAATCATGCAGTGATTAAATGCACCCCCTCCACGTTGCAGGACCGTCTACAGCCAAAATGAGTAGACTTCTTGGAAAAGTTTGGGGCAGCTTCATCCATCTGTCAGGCAGTTCTATGGAAGCATGCCCTGACAGATCCCTAGGTGCCCTGTATACATAAGGTTGGCTGTCACACTTCATGTTACAGCCAAGTTGAGGTCTGTTCTGTCCAAATGAGTGTCTGACACAAAGTAGAAAAGCTGACAAAATATCTAACCAAGAGGTTCTGAATTTAAAGCTATGGTATGTAACCTTCGCAAATATTTTTAATAGGAATATTTTCCAAAACGTGTCTTAACTGTGAATAGCTGCTGTTGATGCCTCCTGTGGAGTCACAGAATAGCACCACCAGCAGTGCAAAGACATTTGGTGTTAAGCAAGACTCATTCTTCTAAATAATCACAAAATGTTGACATTTTGTTTGATTTGTAAGTTTGCAGCTTCTTATGTCTTTTAATTTGATAATGACTAATACCCGGAAAGGCAGGAAAGTGTGGCAGAGCCTAGCAAATGCCAATTATTCTATCGATTAAGTCACAAACTAAGGATACAACAAAGCCTTTAAATTGTGCAACTTTGCATACAAAATGAGTCCATTCATACAGTTTCAACACATTTGTTTTAAAAAAGCCAATATAAAATTAATCTATTCATGGGAATGCACCACATACACAGTAAAAAGTATTCGCCAACTTCT
>OMLM01020146.1:45906-67869 GCA_900302695.1 Helostoma temminkii | reverse complement strand
CCTTGGATACATATTTTTGAATTAGATACAAAACTAGTTCACAAAATTTGGTGTCAAAAAAATGCTCCACTGGGAAATTTATCACAACTCAACAAAAACTTGTCTTGAAACTAAAATACATCTAAATGAATCAATATCAAATCAAATTGGATTGAATCAGATCGAGGCCCTGTGAATTTGAATCAATCTAATTTAAGAAATCAGTGACATTACCCAGCCCTAGTAATCACAGAAAGGGGCTGGATTTCTCTCCTTCATGAAACTGAGGTTGTACACATTACACATTTCTAATCGAGTGATCTGCTGTGCTTCAGTGCTGTAAACAAAAATCAGCTGATTTCTGCAGTGAACTTTTTGTGTCAGATCATGCCTCCTCCACTCTCTGCTATTTGTCCTGATGTGTGAATGCATTTCAAACGGAGTATGTCCGGGTGGGTACTGGATGTGTGAAAGTGCAAGTCAGAGTAAAGTCAGGTCTTAGTCTGTGTCCATCAACTCCCCATCCACTGGCAAGCGCGCCCCCCTCCTAAGCGTAAACCTAGGGGAAAAACTGCATTTACACAGATATATTTATAATAAAATTGTAGCCTTTTGTGCCTGTAAAATAACTGCAAAGGCTGACATCTGTCTTTATATCTCATATAGATCTGATCACACTATGAACCAGACCACCTGCAGATCTGTCCGATTAGGAATACCCGATATGTTAATAAACATACCATCACTGGCATTGTTCCTATGTTATTAATGCTGATATTACTTCATATGAAAGATCTAAGCACACGCGATAAGATCGATAAATCTTTCTTAAACTCTGTATATTTTTAGATTTGTCATTTATTCCCCCTGTTCCACATGGGTGATTAAGTGAAATATTTTAAGCATTAAAATTTAAATAACACTTGCTGTTTCTGTAACCATGCAAAACATCTGTGTGAAACCTGCAAAAACTTTAAGTAATAAAACTTTATAAGCTTAGCAAAGAACTATTGGTGTGTCTCAGCAATTTAGACAGACCAACACATATATTCTCTAATCAATTTCTCATTATGATGTGGGTCAACAGTTTTTGATTTTTGTGCCAAAACCTTAACGCCCACTGAAAAGTTTCCGCCAAGAACTAAATTCATTTCCTTTTTTATGCCAAATGGCACCAAAGGAGACTTAGGCAGTCCCCATTTTAATTGCCTTACATTATAGTTAACTTCTTGCCACAAAAGTTATTAAAATTTGAAAGCTATATTGTTAAATTTCTGCCCCAAAAGTTATTAAAATTTGAAAGCTGCATCATTAACTTTTTGCCACAAAAGTTAATAAAAATTGAGAACAATCCATTTTAAGATGTAGAGATTGTAATTTAAAATTTTGCTTTTCACTACTTTAATACTACAATTTAGGGGTTTGTGAGATCAGATTATAGATGAAAAGGTTTTAGTTTTATGTTGACATTTGTATACACAAACAGTGTGGCAAAGTGGCTCCTAATAACATTCCAGTTAGAATAACTTTATGATGAATAACTGTTGGTTCACTGAAAGTTCTTTCACATTTCTCATTGTTCTTGAGAAAACAGAACCTTTGCCTCACGCTTTGGTGAAGTGTTTACTTCTCTTTTGTGCAGTAATGAAAAAGTTACTGGACATCAAGTTACTGACATTATTGGACTCAGTGATGGATACAAACTCAGTGACTGTCACACTGATTTCAACCTAGATATAGGCTCTCTGCGACTATCTCTTCCTGAAATCCAGATATGGCCCATTTACAGACAACAGCTTGCTAACCAAAGCTGGACTGTCCTCAGATCTGCACTGTGTGAAGACCATACTGTCAGGCCAACTTTCTGTCAACAGCTCTAGAGTTACACTGCCTGTCTTTAACCCTTCTTTGGCTTCACCTTAAAACATTATAGAACTACTACTATGAGTGTTTCCATCTGTTTTTGCTTTTGTTGCAGGTCTGTAGCCCATTGCACTCAATTCTTTTTTTTCTTCACTGTGTTTTAATATGTATACATCACAATACATGTAAAACACACTGTACAATAACACATTTACTCAGGCTAGGGGTATACTTGCTGTTTGTCAATGTGCATACATACCCAAGGACAGCATCATTGTTCACATAGTTTATTGCGTGCTTTATGCATTTCTGGAGAGTGTAGAAGTTAGTGATTAAGATTCGCTTGTGAACCTCTGCCTTTGAACAACATAAACAGAAGCAAAAACAACATGTTGAATCAATTACTAAAGAAACAGCACCAACCACATAAATGTCAGGAACGTAGATGCAGGTAGCTGTAGCTGCATCATGCATATGCATTTTTTTCTGATGACATGCAGAAACAATGAACCAAATCAAGTCTACATATGGACGCCATGTTGAATGTGACAAAGTATTTAATAGCAACTATATACCCAGCCAAAGGTGAACTGATAAGTGGTGGCCTTGTTAGCTTATTGTACTGTATAGCAATATTGCTATCCGAGTTTAAACCCCCATACTAGGGGTGTAGGGTTCATACAAGATATATACGTGGTTCAGCTCCTACCTCTTTTTTTTGAGCTACTAGACTCTAAGCACTCTTGTAACATGGGTGACCTTCATTCTTCTGTACAGCATTAAGTGCACTACATCACATTACTTTTTTTTCCTCTTTTCTTTTAAACAAAGCCCCCAAACAAAGGCTAGGGATAGGTTATCTTCTGACAAGATGAGATTTCCAGGATGTTGTAGCAAATTCATTGACATTACAGAGCCACATATGCAAGAGTCTCCCAGAACTTTGGCAAGAGGTGGATGGCTGCTACAGGTTTCCTTGTTATGTTGTCCAAAATCCTGACACAAGACCGTGAACATCTGTGTGGTGGTTTGTGTTGTGTGAGGTTCTCCTACCCCAGACACTAGCTTAACTATATCCCATTAATAACCATACCTCCCACAACTGTGAGATCCATTGGAAAATACATGAACATAAAATTTTAAATTTAAATGAGTACTTACACTTCCTTGGATTTTATAATCCTCCTGGCAAAAGTTTTGCAAGCCCTCCATCCAGCCATGTCCAATCATGTGGTGAAGAAACATGTCCTCCTTGTCTCCACGTAGGACAAGCAGAGTGGGAAGGCTGACATCTGTCTTTATATCTGGGAAGCAGTAGTAACAAATCAATAATATTTTAGTCATGTAAACACAATATCTTATGACATAAATGTAGCTGATAAAAACGTTTTACCAAGTTTAAACCCTTGATTATGTTTTGCCAATGCACTTACAGGATTAGGAAGCGTTATTTCACGTGTTCTTTGCACTTTGCTACTGTAAACAAACTGAGTGACACTGCATGCACTTATGTTTGATACGATACAGGTGTGCAGTCACGTGAAAACCACTACCTGAGCACTTGAGCTGCTGTGGCGTGTTTGGCGTCCGAAAGACATTATTCGATACCCACAAACAGCAATTTATGTCTTTCCTCTAAGTGTGTGAATTCCTATAATTATAGAGTTTGACATATGGTGACCATACCCACTCAGTAGCTCGGTGCAAAATGCGACTCCCTCTCACGCTCATCTTCTTTTGCTGCTAGCACGGGTCGAAGCTAGCTAACACTAGCCTAATGCGCAGTTGATGCCTTAGCGCCAATTAAATAGTTAAACGACAGAAAAACTGTTCTATACGTGGCTTACACTTTCTTTAGCGCAGATACAAAAAGTTACCCAAACTTTCTAACTGTTTTATTAAAAATAATTTTCACACAAGCCGAACTTGAAACTACCTTTTCCCGCTATCACTGTTATTTCTTTCACTCCAAGTACACCTTGTGCTATCGGCTTTGTCCCACCCACCCAGAAAGCCTGAGAAATCGATGAAACATCACTAATTGGCTAATAGAAAAGATTGACACCTGCCTGGCTTGTTGACAAGTGAGGAAATAGCCAATGGTGGAACTGGAAATGGTGGGATTCAAGGAGATTTCAATATTTAATAAACTATTCTTTTTATCCAAACAAATGTAAAATGATCTGCTTGAAATATTTTTGAAGTAGTCCATATTAATGCATCCCAAATGTTGGTATTATCATTGTGTAAAAAATCTTAAACAGGACACTATAGGTACTTGTCTATAAGCTAGGGTGTACGTGCTTATCCACATATCTCACGCGAAAACAACTATTAACTAAAGCTACAGTACACTTGAAGAATGTCCAGTGTCATTTCCTAAGAGACATTTTTGTATACTTAAGAGAAACGAGAGTGCATAAAACTCAAAGCCCCAGACTGCACTGCAATCAGTGTTAGAAGACCTTCCAGTAGATAAGGCTTGTGTAAATATCGTTTGAGTATATTTAGATTGCCATGTTGAATGAAGGTACCTGCATACTACTGAGCTTAAGTATTAGTGTAAGTCTGACGGAAGACAAGCATGAAAGCCCTACACAGAGCCTTCATGGTTTAAAGGCTTTCTTTTGTGTCGGTGACATGATTGTTCAAAGTCTTTCTGCTTGCCAAAACATGTACTGTATCACACTTGTGGAAATGAACACATGAAACATTTTTTTCCTGTGTAATATTACCCTTTGCATTATACACTCATGAGTGTATGATTAATTAAATTGTCCCACAACACCCGTTTGAAAGGCCTCAGAAAGGCATTCCAACCTGGTATAGTATATACAGTCTGGAGAGGAGGTGTTTTTTAACCTATGTAGATTTGGTCATACAGTATTAGTATGTTTGATATGATTCAATAATATATGATATATGGCATGAGATACTGTCATATACTCAAAGACAGTTCTGCAAAGGCAAATTCTGGGCACACTCCACTCTCACTGAAAATCCCAAAAATGGCTGGCTCCTATAGCAGGACAATGATCCAAAGCAGACAAAATTCACACAGATCAGATCACAGATCAAAAATACTGTGAACTGCTTCAAGAACAAGAAGCTGAATCTAACTTGAACGCTGAAAATATGTGCTTGGATCTGTAACATGCTGTGTGTGCAAGAAAACCTGAAAATATTTCAGAACTCAAAGTGATCCGCAGGAAGACTGTCTGAAACTTCCTGAACCGAGAATAGAAAGAATCAGCTTTTGCACACTGTGACGTGTGCAAAAAACGTTTATCGCTAAGAAGTTCAGGGGCCAAGCTGTTTAGTAAATTGATTAAATTAAAAGTGACTTTTTATTAACATTTAAAGGTATTTTATACCTTTTTGCTTCAGTGGTTATAATTACTTATTTTAAGTTAACATAATAAGTACAGCAAATGATCCAGAAGTGCCAGCAATGTGCTACACACACAGCCAGTTAGAGTTTGCTGTGTCGAGTTAGCATTGTTTCACCCAATAGTTCTTCTTTCAGTCTCAAAACAAATCATAATGTAAAATATAGCATATTCAAGATTCAAGATTCCAAAAACTTTATTAATCCCAGAGGGAAATGTTTGCCTGTTGCAGCTGCTCTCAAATTAAATGAAAAAGGAAAGAACCAGGACCAGGAAAAGATCCGCTCCAACACAAAAAGCAAAGATAACAAATAAGAACTCCAAGACCATTGATGCAATGCAAGAGTACTGACATAAATTAGAATGACGTTGATCTGTCTCTGTCTAAACATGCTCCTCTGTCCTTCCAGTACAATGTGTGGTAGTGGGCGGGAGGGATAAATAAATACATCACAAACACTATTTGAACCAAGTCCAACACCTTAACCTCTCCGCCACCATGACCATACATTTATGTTTCTTTAAAAATAAAAATATTCATTATTTTTGAAATAATAAATAAGTGCAGTCTATTTATTATAATTGCATTTAATAAGACAACTTGTGTTAGTTAATCAGGCAAGTGTGTGTTCCTAAACTGATATCATTATCAGATGTACCTGTGACTGATGGGAAAATGAGAGCATGTGTACTGAAGAGCTGGAATCACAGTCCCTCACTTCAAGCCACACTGATGATGAGTGATGTGATTACTCCACTGCAAAAATAAGGAACTGTCATGAGCTTCCTGCCTTTACAGGGACAGCGCCAACAGGTTATGGGCCCAAAAGGGAAAGCTGGTGGCACAGGTTATGTTTGGATTGAGTTGTTGAAAGTTCTTGAGTCATCTGCTTTTGCTAGAGCTCATATTATGTGAGCCAGAACTGGCAGCAGATGATGCTGACAGCGAGGAAGATTATGCTAAGAAAAATGTCCTAGCAAAAGTAAACAACTAAAAGCTTTTGACATATTGTACACAATGAGCTTATCCACAAGCACAGTGCCAAGGTTGACAGTGTAGTCAAGTGTACGATAGACTAGTATCTGGGTACTATCTGTATCTGAGGAACATGGTGATGCATGTCGTGGATGTGATTATATTTAAACATGGCTTGAAATTCTGTCACTGTAAATGATCATATGGCAAAGCTGGAAAACGTAGACAAAGATGAAGATTTAGTGCAGGTTTGACAGGTCAAAGCTAAACTGTGAAGTCTGCACACCAGGAGAATTTGCTCAGAGTAGGAATAAAAAACCTCATGCTAAGGCAAAAGCAGCACCTGAGCTAGTGCATATACTGTACTGACTTTACTGGCCCTATAAAATCAGAGGCAAAAGACGGATTCATGTACACTCTTGCATTTATTACACAGGTGTAACATTTGTGTGTTTCCTGAAAGCTAAAAGTGATACTGTCAAAACCACAGAGACGTTTGTTGCTGTCACAGCCTATTATGAGAGAATTAAGTGTACTGGGTCAGATAATGGCACAGAGTTCACAGCAAAAGATTTTCAAGCCCTAAGACATGATACATCCGCACCTACGCTGCCCCATCAGCATGGGGCTGCTGAAAGAAATTGGAGGACGCTGTTTGAAATTGCAGGGTGAATGCTTATCTGAAAGCGACCTACCTGCCTAAAGAGTTGTAGACACACGCTGTTATGACTGCTGCAGTAATCCGCAGCAGGTGTTACAATAGACATGTAGGGCAGACTCTATAGCATCTGTTGACAGGACAAAAGCCTGGTTCCAGGATGAAAGTGTGCGATGGGTACAAACAGAACAGGAAAAAGTCAAGTCAAGATCTGAAAAGGGGATTTTTGTTAACTAAAACAGCTTGGTCTAATTCTCAGACACAGGGAGAGTCCTTAAACACAGATCTGTGAAATTCATTACCAAAAACGTAGTCCAACTTCAAACTCAGACAAATCTGGAAAAGGCTGATGATGATTTTCATGGGAAAACATTTGGATCCCTCATGCCAAAAGCAAACTCAAGTGATCAAAGTATAAAACAGACACGGGATTCGCAAGCTGAAACTAAGTGAGTAATGACACCCAGGCAATACAGGAAAGAAGTAGTCAGAGAAAGAAAACCTCCTTAGTTCTTGAATCACTATGAATCTATTAATTGTGATAACCAGGTATTATCAAATGTTGACTGCTGCATAGAGTGACATGAAGTGCACCACAAATCTTCAAAAAGAAAAAATGTGAGCTAGTGCTATAAAAGACGAAATGGATTCTCTCTGAAAAAAACTCACTGTGACTCTAGATCACACTGTCAGATGAAGCACAACAGGCTTTAGTCGAAATGAAAATTAGCCTGTTATATACTGGAAATCTAAGTAGCAGCCAACAGTAGCTTTATCACGTGTCAGGCAGAATATATGGCATTGGCTTCAACTGCACAAGAAAGTCTTTATCTTGTACAGTTATTGAATGGCATGGATGAAGATGGAGATACCGTATAAGTTGTGTCCCAAAGTGTCTTTTTATGGTCTCATCAACAGTCCATGGTCCAAACATATTTATTGTATTATGACCAAATATTCACATTTGAAGTGAAGCTTTTTGGCATGTTTGAGTAAAATGACTTCAACAATAAATGAATTATCTTACTCTTCTGTTGACTGACTAATAACTTAATGAAATAATTGGATCAGCCCATTGTTGGTGCAGTTCTGATCCTTGTGTTGTGACTATGGGAGGAGATGATATCAGACTCATGAACAAGACGTAATGTCCCAATGACACAAGCATTAAATGTATTATCTCATAAGACAGTCCTAAGCATCTTTGGCTGCAGTTTTGTCCATTTTGACCTGACATGACAAACTAAATGCTTTTCCTCATCACATCATAGGAATCAAATATGGTTTGTGTTTACCACTGTGCTAAAGAACAATTAGTCATCGGTCATTCCCAATCAAATGCTGGCTCTGGCTGGATAAGGATGAGGTGGGTGTGTGTTGGGTCTGGACTGGTGTTTAGGCCCCTATGGCCAGTTCACAATAGAAGCGTCACTTTTTCCAAAGTAAAGAAATGTTAGCACAGCATGAGTCCAGACATGACATCAGGGTATGTTTTCTAGTTAGTTACTGAAGAGGAATTATTCACTGGTCAAATCAAAATTATACGATTTTTTTTCCATTTCTAGAAACAAGATTTATTACTCAGATCTGTGAGGAAGTTTGAAGCATGACGACAAACAATGAAACAATCTTTGGGCAACTGGGGGTGTTTTCTTTATCCAAACAGGTTTCATTTTCCATTATCACAGCTCCTGGAATGGAAAATGTATTTCCACAAAATTTCTTTCTTGCACACTAGTCAGTTCACATTTTACCTCCATGTTTTCTGTGCTGTAGCTGTGTAGTAGAACTGGTCACAATCAGGAGTATCAAAAGTGTATTTCGACATCTTTGAGTTCAGAAAAATGGTTATTTTTATATTATTTTCCTTTAGAACACTCACTACTTTAGACTCCTAGCAGTCTATTACAATTGTTTGCACTGGCTATATTGTTGCTTTTGTTTGATAACTGCATGACCACACTGGAACAAAATCCACTCTGACCAGACCTGCCATATACCCAAATTATGGTCATTTGCATTTCAATTGATTTTGCAGATCTTATCTTATGCCTCGCTCCAACGTCTGTAGACAAGCTGTTGAGCAATAAAAGCTTCCTTCAACTGGTGCATAGGTAATTTGAAAATGCAACTTTCAGTTCTGAATTATTTTTCCATAACACAAGTCTCCAACTGTTACCTGGAAACATTAAATAAAATAATATAGGAAAACTAGGAACATTTAGGAAATTTTAGATTTTGCTTTTTTTGTTTTGCAGTTTTGCTTTTGGCACAGAAAAGCTCAACTATGCTCACTTTTACTATCATGTTATTAACGTATTAAAATTTTTAATTTGATTTGCTGTAACAAATGGTTGTAACTATGAAATGCACCTCTATGACACTGTTGCTCAGATACAAGCTTAGCTATGTCATCAGACTGTCTTTGTTTTGGTTGCGCAAGGCACATGTTAACTGATGGACAAGACCTGCTGTTTTTTCCTTTTCTTATGCCTCCCAACTCGAGTGCATTGTCTGGGTCAGTGCTGTTTCTAGTTTGTTCCTGTATAAATAAATAGTAGCCATACAAACAGGTTTGTTAAGGTGGATGTGTAGCTGCCTATTAAAAGACAAGCACTCTGGAAAACCCCAGTATCAGTGTGGCTATGAATCTTTGGCTTTTGGTTTCTTCCACACTCTTCTTGACTACCACCAACAAAATTTGCCCCAAAGTCCAAATTGATACAAAAGGGTGACATGTTGGTGTGGTGGTTAGCATAGCTAGAAGGACCTGGGCTTGAGTCTAAGATTGGCTCCAGCACCAATGCAACCCTTAAAGAAGAAAAGCTTGATAATGGATGGGTGGATTTGCTATAACACAGCTATGATGAAAAGGTTAGTGTTTTAGTGTTAATGTAGAATAACCAGAATCACCCAAAATCTTTCCTCACCGTAAGGTCATCCATGCCTCAAATCATGATGTATATAGTGGAGCAGCAGGTTAGAAAGTTTTCTTTCTGGATTTAGAAGAAACTTTTTACATACAACTTCACCTTCTAACAGTTTCTATAGGCTCACCGAGGCAAAGCCAGGCCTCCTACCCCCTACAACGAGCTTAACACAACATGGAGAATGTGTCCTGTCACACGTGAGTCACCACCGTTACAGACTTCCAACACTGTTCTAACACACGCTGGTTAACCTCACATAAGAGGCTGGCACCAACACTCTGCTGCTTCTGACCACATCAATGCAATCAGGGAACCACCAAGAACATTGCTGCTGGACACATTCAAAGATGAAAGAAAACACCAACCACTGGAAAAAGTATTCACATGTGAGTATTATTTCAGTCAGTCAGTAGATCTGAATCTTTTTGTTGTCCCATTAATTTCACTGTATCTGATGCCTGTTCATTCCAAATGGGCCTCTGTACTGATCTTCCAGTTCAAGGCATCATCCAAAACCTCTTACTTTGCCTGGATATTAGAGTCTGAACCTCTGTAGCTCATTTAGACTTTTGCTGTGCCGTTCCTTTCATATGCTCAGTGGGTCCTTGGACCTCGCCCAGCACAGGAAGCTGAACTTCTTGTGTCCAGCTTTCATGTCATTCCAGGCAACACGGAGAGAAAAAAGGCACACATGCACACACACACACACACACACACACACACACACACACACACACACACACATTGAAAAGGACAAATTGAGAGAGAGAGAGAGAGAAAATAGAGGTACACAGTAGAAACAGATTCTAAGGATAGATTTCATTGTCTGTGTGTGGTGGCTTAAATATCTGACTTCTACAGCTGCGAACATTGTTGCTTCTTGACTATTTGGTGCTGTATTGGTCCCGACTATGTCTTAAGCACTAGCATCAGTATTTTATATTAGGACCAGATCTCTAGAATCCAGATTCTTTTTGTCTATGCCATGTCTTCATGCAGTAGCCACCCCAACCTTCTAGTTTTGTTGAAAACCAAGAACCATTGAGTAAAAGGCAAAAATGATTGCAGGAATGAAAATAAAGCCTGAGTTATGATAAGTTAGACTAACATGGCACTCTGACACAAAAACAGGATCTTCCAAATTAATCTTTCCTTCCATTTTTTCCTCTTTGCTCCTCACTATTCCCTCATGTACTTTCTACACCACTCAATCACATTTCCTTCCCATTGCCTTTCGCCAGTACTTGAGCTCCTTAATGACAATCCCAGATGTGGCTTAATAAATTCTCTTTGGCCTGACGATTGAACTCTACCTTCACTCAGACAAGTTCACTGGAGATCCATGTTTCAAGGCACCAAGAGATGAGTCTACTTGTTCTGAGGTGGAAGATGTTTTTAGTCTTCAAGAAGGAGGAGGCTTGAGGGTTGGGAGAGAACATCCTCTCTGCATGCCTAGAGAGTGTGTTTTGCATTAGGGACACATCATATTTCATGTCTTTTTATCAAGAGGATGGTTAGGAGTACAGGCTGCGTGGAGCTGGTGAGACCACAAACTAAAAATACATTTATGTGCCACCATTGAGGCCGCAGTAGTACGCCCTTTGCATGCATTGGAAGGATTTGGTGTGGATCAATGTCAGCAGCACAAGCAGACCAGAAAACACACAATGTGTTATGTAAGCTTGATGGGTCTCTGTCAACACTTGCCACACACAAGTGGCAGACCTGAAATAAGGAGCCATGTGAAAGTGACTTGATCTGTAACATAGACAGGGTAAAGACAAACATGGATGTTGACGTGCAGTAAATCAACATATGCTTTTTAAAAGACCCTTTTTAATGATAGTGACTCTGTGTGATTCTTTGAACATGACTAGTTTTAGTTTACCATAAATTCCCTATAGCATGGACCTCAGGGCAGAGAGAAGCAGGTCTTTATTTCCTGTTCCGATTTATAATAAAAATGGAAACTGCACACAGCCAAAAAAAGATGCCAAACAGATCAAATATTTGTATGCACAAAAAGTGATACAATGAAGAAAATAAGAAAAAGAATATAAATCATATTTCAGCACAACTTTCCAAACCCTGCCATACTGGATACATTCACTGTCAAATGATAAGCAAAGACCAGTCACGACAGGAGAAGCCAGAACTATAAGGTCTAATCACACAATCTACATAAAAGACTAATAGACATTCTGAATTCCCATTAGATTGTTAACTCTCCAGATACCTCATAAATTTTATAGTGTGAGGCACTATAAAGGATCAGCAAACAGTAGCTTTAAGAGTTTTATTTAAGCTTCGAGATAAATCAGGGGAACAAAGCGACTGAGCAGTTAGCAGACCTCCCAGAGGCAGAAAAGTGGATCCAAACAGAATCAAACTGTGAGTCAGGCAGTAAGACAGGAAGGGCAAATAGGCAGACAAGTTCAGGTAAGCAGCCTAGAGAGTCTTTCCGATGAGCAGACAATCTGGAAAAACAGCAGTGTTCCTGTGTGTGTGGATGCAAATTCAGTGCTTGTGGAGAGCTTTTTATTTGGTCTGTATGAGATGCATGAATCTCGATGGGATATACATAGTTCAAGAGCAAGGAGAGCTCTCTGATTTCTCTACCTGGGCTCCAAAAGAGATGTAAAAGTTGAGAAAATTATTTTAGAGAGTGAAACTTAATATGAGATTTTGTATGTTTTTTTATTCTGGAGAAAAACACAGGAGACAGGAGAACTAAATCATACTCTTATTTTGGTTTCACATTAACCTCGTAGTTGTCTTGAAGAAATAAATCAAACATTGGTGAGAGCTCTTTCCTCTGGCACACGGGTTGGCACACGGGAAACACCCGAAACCCCAAAGATAATTCATTTGCAGCAATATGGTATACAGACAAGCAGGGAATGTTTACATTTGAGAAACTGGAATCAGAGAATATTCACTTCTTTTGCTTGAATGAATAACCATGACCAAACTGTCTCATCTTTTAACAAGACTAAAGAGCTCTGGTCAGTTGTGATAACTCCACAGCAGAAATACTCAATGTACCTGTGATGTACCATAGGCTTATCAGATTTTCATTACTAACCCTTTAGTAAATATGTGCCTCAGTTCACATCCACAAAGAGTCATTATTGTGCTCTGAAGCCATCCTGGTTAACATTCACAGGACTACTTGGGGCTTCATGTGGCCAGATGTAGCTGGGGATTGAACCACCAACCTTGCAGTTGGCAAACACCTTGCACTACCAGCTAATCCAAATCCACATGTTGGCATTAGCAAGTGGTCAGAAGGACGACTTCAAAGCACTATAATGACTCGTCGTGTCTGGTGGATAAGCTAAAAAACCAGGTGGAGTTGTTTTAATAGACGCTGAAAGTATTTATTTTTATTTGTTGTGACAGGGTTTACATTTGGAATGATTAAAGCTGACATAACTAATATATTACACATTTTGTAAGGAATTAAGTGTAAATCGGAGCAGACATGTTGTGACTCAGCTGTTCTAGTCCATCTCATGTTTCTGGGGTACATCCAGGGTAAGGCAGGATAACCTCCAAGTCGTACGGTAGCCTCTGGACAATCTGACTCAAACAATTGCATTCTCACATGCAGCTCACTTGGGTAATGTCTACATATGTTCAGGGTTCAGGTCTGAGAGTAGATTATGTTGCTGCAGTGTTGTTGTACAAATGCACCATTACTTTTCAGCTAAGTGCTAAAGCTAATAGTGGCTAGGAGACCGGACGTGGAGGTATATGTCATGACAGACATAGTCTGGAGGGGTGAGGAGTAAAGTTGTGGCTGTAGTCTTTGTTTTGAATCAGAAAAAGGCATCTAAAATTAGTTATTGCCTCTTTAATGTCTAAATCATCTTTGTTTAGACATTTATTATTTAATCATACTCTGCATCACCTCCAGCTCTTCTCCCTTCTGGTTGCCATCTCTTGAACACCTATTTAACACCACCTGTGACTTACTTCACCCATCTAATATGTTCCCAAGCCCTGCCTGTTGCTTGATGGCTTGGGGCCAGAATTCCTCCATATTTGCCAAGAGTACTGAATAGTAACTAAGAGTAGGTGGAAATGGTCCTACTTTGATTTGCATGTGGGGTTTACCTGTCTATCCTTCTTCCTGCAGGCCTAACAGTAAACAAGGTAAGCCTGGATTTATGCAAATTACAATGGATTCCAGTAGTGACCTGATTTCATATGTGAAAAACATTAAACCATACATGGAAACTTTTCAAACTATTTCTACATAATCAAATTCTCCACTGATGCTTCATGCTCCAGGAGGAGAGTGTTTTAATTCAAAAGATTCAGCCAGAAATCTGTCTTCAAATTATTGGATTATAGAAGGTCGAAGTTAAGCAGATATAAAGCTGTAGTTAAAAGCAGACAAACTGTATAGAAGAGTAGTTGGTTAGTTTTCCTTCATTGTGTGTGTGCGTGTGTGTGTGTGTCCTTAATGAGCTTTGGGATTGATTACCATTAGATAATTAAAGATTTTGCCATTTGTTTTGCTTGTGTAGCTTTTTGACCTCTGCTCAAAAAAGTGTGCGTTTTATAAAATCTAATGAGCCAATATGCGTGGTTAGTCACCATAAAACAACATGAAGAAGAGCCTAGCTCTGTGTGTTTGACAGCCACTGACACAGCATACCATGTGTATGAGGGCATGTTCAGTTAGACTGACGAAGCCGAATGTGTGCAATCCATCCACACAATTGCACAATAGGATCATAATTCAAAAAAAAAAAGTTCAAAAGGGTGTTATGTGTAACAAATCACACCATTGTTTGGTATCCCCCAGTTACATGAGAACCATCACACTATATTTCTTTGCTCTGTGCCCTTTCTGCCATGATTTCAGATGTTCTGTGACGTATGTCTTCAACTTCACCTCCTGGCTATACGTCTGGTATTCTGTCTTTTTATTTGACATTGCAGACAAGACAAAAATGCAAACCTAAACAAGTAGAAAAGAAACTAACAGCAGCATCATCCCCTTAAGGACGGTTTGACTGGTTTAGAAATCAATCAGAGGTAGAAGTCATGCATGCAGTTCCAATGGTTTGCACTTAACATAAATAAAGGGGGGCTTTGCGTGAAGGGCTGATGTTGTTTATAGGAGACTTTTAAGGTGGGGTTTAAATGATCTCATTCTGTACCTGGCATCAGTTTACAAACCTGTATGCAGTTAAATGCACAGACATAGAGACGTGTGTCTTTGTATACAAACACTAAATCTGACACCCCCTTAAGTAGAAGTCACCGTTTACACACAGACATTTGTTTGTGTACAGCACATACACCAGCGATGACTAAAATAAGAAGGCGTGTTATTTAAAAAGAAAAAAAAAAGGTTTCCCATGGAAGTGCTGCGAGCTGCATGATGCCCTCAATTTGTTTGGTCGCTCCTGTCAAGCTAATGAGGTGAGTGAGTGAGGGCGGCCTGGTGGAGGCAGAGGTCAGCCAAGATCCAGCGCTGCCTGCCAGGCTGCTGTGCTGTGAGGCTGTAGCCCAGGACTCTGGTCACGGCACAGCCCCTTGGCAAAGCCTAGGACACAGAGTGCCCATCTGCCACGCACCAACACATGCAGCCAGGCAACAGAAGAGCTTATACTGATGTTTGAGTGGGCCACTCGTCCATTCTAAAAAGTAGGAATATTGGCACGTATTGTAAATGTTGAAAGGCTACGCAGACACACTCACACTGTTCACTGTTTGCAGCAGTGTTGTAGGTGATTGAAGGAAATCTCTCCAGAGACAGCCTGCTCCCACAAGCTGCCAGTAGAACACTCAGATCGGATGCTTCAGCACATACATCAAAATGAGCAAATCATTTTAATTATGGGTGTTGTGAGGCTGATGCCTCTGGATTTCCTGGACACTGTTCCAGCTCTTGGGTCATTTGCCCAGACTGAAACCAGGTCTGTTTACAATTTAAATTCCTACAGAAGTTAAAATGTGCTTTACAATCTTTTTTTTATTTGTTTAAGAAATGTAGCATGTGTATTTGTGTGTTTATTTGGTTTGTTATTTGGCATTTGGCACACATACTGTATTTAGGTGTTCTACTGGGATCTCTCACGTTTTTAAATGTATCAGATCGTCTCTGTCCTTTATAAACTGTGTGCTCTGTAGCACTAATTAGTCATCAACTGGAATTAAAATGAAATCCTACAACACAGACGTATTTAGTTGCCTTTAAATGTAGAACATCCATCTAAACATGTTCCCAGATTATTTTAATTTGTAATAGTCCTATTATCATCTGTCAGGGTTTTAGAGAAAGGCTTCAAATCCTACATGCCCCAACATTCAGCGAGTTGCAGCTCTGAGCTGAAAATGAGTCCTCACACCTGCTGGATGTTGCAGCTGTGTCCACATAAATGGAGAAAGGTCAAAGGTTGTAACCTTTGATCCTCCCCATCTCCTCATCAGCCTAAGCCTTCATGGTAGTGTAGCAGTACTCAGTGTCACATGATTACATATCCCCACACTCACACACACACACAGTTGAGGGTGATTTGACACAAGGGTCAAGGTCATGGAGCAGATGGGGCTTCTGTCATGACCTCGTGTGGACAACAGGAGTTTGATTATCCCTCTGGTGGCTCTACCCACTTTAACTTAGACTGGAAACCTACCAGCTACAGCCACCTGCAGGCTTCCAATGGTCCTTGTTCCAATACCAGTAATTTTCCATGTAGGCCAAACATAATCCGTACAAACAATTTGGCTGTTTGCAGAGTACTTTAAAGTGAGAATTTGCTCCAGGGCACTACAAGCAGACAGAAACATTTCACAAGACCTTAAAGAGTCCATACTTATTTTTCCATACACTAAGATTTTTATTCAACAGTAAAGTTGAAATGATGTATTTTTTGTGTGGTTCAATGTGCATAGACTTCTCATCTGAGTCCCATAGACTTAACAATATTTGGATTCTTCTTTTTACATATTTTTCTTAAACAGGTCCAGCAGAAGACACTGTGCAGACACCTCAGTACTCCGCTCTGTACGAGGACTTTTGGGTAATATCTCTGGATTTTTATGTGAGGAGAAACAGAAGAGAGGAATCAGGGACACAGAGCTTGTTAACTTAATGAAACACTCACAGGATCAGTTGTTGTTTTACTGCGGTGGGAGCCCGAAGCCAAGCCAGCAAGTGGTTTGGGTTCATGTCAGGGTCTGCTCTCTCGCAGCATAAGTGCAAACGTGACAATGACGCCACCTTCCACTGTGAGTGTCAGACTCCTTCCCATCTGGCTTATGACAAGAACCTTTATAAGAACAGGTGTCACAAGCAGCTATTGGACCTTTATACTACAACATGTGACAGAATATCCTATGTTATGTAACAATAACATGCATTCGAGCAATGAGTCCAGACTTTTAGATACTGAACCACTTTTACTTTGTCTTTTGGGTGTTGTGTGCTGCTAAGGGACACACTGTGACTGACCCTGAGAAGTTATTTGATTATTTATTTATTGTGACAGACTGAGTTTGGAGTCTTTTTAGATAACCCTCATCCAGATGTGATCTAAATTGATAAAACCAGGCTGTAGTCACATCCCACGTCACAGACACCCCTGCACATGCAATGTTGTTCTGGACATTACTCACAGGCAGTGACAGACATAGACAGACACATGTATTGGCACGCAACAAATAAGGGAAGTAGACAGCGAAAGAGAGAAGAAGGAAGAGCTCAAACCCAGTGACTGTTTACAGTTGCCACGATTACAGCCCACCCCCCTTCCACACAGACACACACACATCCACATGCTCCCACCAGGCTAATGCATCTGCCAGCGAAGATCCGGCCTGAGTGTGAGAACACTTTCCCAGAGATATCAGTGA
Organism: Helostoma temminkii; assembly: GCA_900302695.1. Lineage (NCBI taxonomy): Eukaryota > Metazoa > Chordata > Actinopteri > Anabantiformes > Helostomatidae > Helostoma > Helostoma temminkii. The sequence continues at coordinate 50,199 of OMLM01020146.1, read as the reverse complement.
CGTACATATGTGAGCAAACACTCTCACAAGCACGAGCAGACACACACACACACACACACACACACACACAAACTGATATTGTGTCAGTCATCATTGGTTTTCATTGTTTTTATTTCTTGCTGCATTGCCTGTTTATTTTAGAAGCCTATCCTCAGGGAGCCAACGGTAGTCCAGTGAGCCCTGGAATCCAAGGGACTCTATGTGCTGCCATTCATTCAGTGCATCAGGAATGCAGGGCATGCAAGACATAAATCATTACATACTGTACAACATCATTATCTGTGCGTATATCTTTGGCAAACTGTATGCATAATCATATATGTTTGTATTCTATAGTTTTGTGTATGAATTAGAAAACGACAGACTCACCTCACCTTCTTTCATGTCAAGTAAGGAAGTTCTCCAGTGGCAGGAGTCAGTAGAATGACCCGAGAATGGAAAGAATGCAGCAATGAAAACCTGTGTATAAGTGTGATAGGCATTTGGGGATTTGGAGTATAGGGAAGGGCAGCTGCTATGTTTGAAGGCATGATGGACAGGCTGGGGAGAGGGAGCAAGCGGGGATGCCGGGGCAGGTAGGGTCAGACAAAAGTTCATGCTTGGGTTCTGGACCGGGTGGTGATCACAGTCTAGACGCTTTGTAGGCAAGATGAGAGGCTCAGTGTTTGCTTTCCAGCCATGAAACCAATATGCCTGTCTCTTGTTCCTTCACTTTTCACCTCTTTTTATATTTTCCCTCCACCTGCAATCGAGGGATTTGGATGGCAGCCTGTTAAATCTGGCTAGAGAGGTTAGGGGTTTTTTGGCATCAATACTACAAACTTCTAATCTTGTTTTATTAGAAACGGTACAGTTACAGGCTTGGACAGACCATCTCGAAATTACTAATCACGTACTAATCACATGCATTTTGAAACTTCTGTATTGATGTGTACAGCTACAACAGAGCAGGCCATTACAAGGATCACTACACGAAATAGATGAAAAAGATATATCACCCACACTGACACTGAGTAGCTTCACAAGAATGAACACCTCTCAGAATCATGCTATTTTAGCCATTGTAGATTGCTGCTTGGATGTGTGTTGTTCAACCCCTCTCTGCCAGCTTTGTGTGTACCTTTTCTTTAGTTGAATGCAAGCCTTGGCCTCCTCATCTAAAGCTTTACACAGTCACTTGATCTGGCCAGCCACCGTGGTTGATTTGCCAGAACGAAAGATAAATAGGCCGTACTTCAAATCTAGAAGCTAAACGTGAGATATTCTGTTAATGCCGATTGTTACACTTAAAATCCCTGACAAGAATTTGTCAATTAGTATCATTTGTCATTCTGCCACATACCCACCCATTGCATTGCTGCAGGATACCCTACTGTTAGCATGCTAACATGCTCATAATAATAATGCTAATGTAATGTCCCAGGTCCAAACAGGTATATCATTTCTATGTTTTAAATGTTTTACCACATGCTCTGTTGTCTGCGAAAAACGTCTGTCACACTGAAGTCAAAGATATGTATTTCAGAACACACAGGCTGGATTTTACCACACATTTTAAACAATACATTTATTCAGCATTTAGACAAAAATCTAATAACAAGTTAAACACTTTCAATAAATTAAAAAGGTCAAAGGTCTTTGGGGTCAAAGGACACAGCTGATTCATGCTACCCTGCTGACCAGGTTCATCAATCCCTTCCTTGTGTCCTGTGTTTACTTTTGCCATTCCACCTCCTCAGGCTCAGTGCTGCACTTTTCCAGAGCAGGTGCGAAGAGGTGCTGACTAAGCCCAGCGCAAATTATTGGGGGTTGGTCTGGGATGACCATCCTTGGTTCTTGACCTGCAATCAAAGCCCTGACTTTAGGAGAGTACAGGAGAGAGCAGGGGAAAGGAGGCCACATGGCCACATGCTACTCATCCACCTGCATACTGACAAGCAGACAGACCATGTCACAACAATCTCAAACACCCCCGTGCCCCCACCTAACCTTAACCAACCCCCTCCCTGTCTCAGCTAACCTCTGGTGACCTCTGCAGCCATCTGTTACTGGGCTCTGGGATGTGTTGATTGGCTGGGGGTAGTGGGGTGATTGGGGGGACTGGGGTGGGAACTGAGGCTCCTGGAGTGGTGATGGGAAACGGGGAGTTTTGTGGAAATGTGTACATAAAGAATAGTAGGGCTCAAAGTGAGATTGATTGTTCTTAAAAACATTTTTAAACACCTGTCTGTTTTTATTTTTGTATAGCGTGACTGACTGGAGCCATCAGTGCTTCCAAACAACCCACTCCATCTAAAAGACAATGACAATGAATTTTTTTTTCCCATCAAATATTTGCTTTTGTTTTGTTGTGCAAATAATCTTTATATCCTGGAGTGGAAACCAAGTTATGTGGGAATTTGTAAATGTGTTATGAGAAAGATATTGTCAGCCTTTCCAAGCCTAAGATTTCCTCTTTTCATGGTGGTGATAACAAATAACTTTTACTCTTATTACCGTCAACCGTTATGTGCTTGCACTTTTTAGAACATTTTTTATCTGTTTTTTTTAAAATCCAAAGTATTAAACATAGAAGGCAGCGTCTGGGAGATTCAAGGTATAAAGTATCATCATGAAGTATGTTTTTTTCTCAAACAAAGTCTTAAACACAAGGTAAAATATGCATACAGGGAAAAAAGGACATACAGCCAATGCAAAACAAGCTGTGTTCCAAATATGTAAAAGTGGAGTCCTAAAAATAATAAAACTGCCAGAGCATTTTCCCCTTGATACCCAACACGAGCCAAACATGCAAGCATCCATCCATCCACCCAGCTAGCAAGGTCTTGTCTTGCTACTAAAAAGATATTTTTTCTCCAGTTGAGATTGAGAGAATGAGTGTGTGAATATGAGACAGCCATGAAACAGGTGTCTCTGCTCCACTGTGCAACTGACTTTTCCTCTACTGGAGACCTCAGGTGTCTCTTTTCTCTCTGCCCATTTCTGTCCTCATTTGGACAGAAGAAGGTCAGTCTACATCATATCTCAATCCAACACTGTGAAGTACTACTAAGGCTGAATCCAAATGTCTACCCTCGCTGCCAAACACAATATTATATCAACATTAAACCCTCGAGTCAACATACCCACACCATAGAAGGACAAAAACTAACCCGCAGATTATAACAAATCTAATTTATACACCCTATTCATGTTATATCTGTGCAATATGAAACCATAGTACATCAATAAACATTCAACAAAAGTAAATATGAATATTATTTATAAATGGATTGATTTATTGATTTACTTTTTATCATCTCATCTGTGTTGGATTGTCGATTATTATTCTGACTGAAGTCTGCACCCTTAAAGGACTCTCTGCAAGCCCACAGAAAGTTTGTTTGAGGTCCCATGTGGACTTGATGAATCGTGGATCGAGCCAACCCTCAGCACAAGCAGATTTCCTGGGAACGTGCCAATTAAGCTCATGAGTATGCAAGTGTGGTGAAGTCTGTACAATTGGATATAGCCTAAGGTTGCCCTTTGCCCTGTCTATCCTGGGCTATTTTCACTGGCACGTGTTTGAGATGTACCCAGTGTCCAGAGAGGGGAGGGGCATAATGCACCCCATGTTTACACAGTCATCTGCAGTGTCAGAGGTAATGTTTTACTCAGTAACATGAAACATCACTCAGATCACACGGACCTGAGATAAAGTCATCATACTATGACAATGTTTTGTAGCATAACTATACATTTTGAGTTGTGTTTCTGGTTTCCTGATGAATTTCAGTAATAGTCACTCTTCTTTTAGCTTTGCTTTGGTCTCCACCAACTCTTGAGGGAAATACATTTCTTTATACCTCCTAGATACCTAATAGCATTATTAGTTGTCAGAGATTTTTTAGCAAATACAACTGACTGTTGCAGGAAAACCAGATCAAAAATAAGAGCAAAGAATGAGTAAAGCTTTAGGATTCCAAGGTTCAGTATGAGCAGGTTTATCACTATGAACAAATATTAGCAACAGTAATTTTGTTTATTTAAAAATATTTATTAGTTAGCCTCACAAATCATCATTATAACTGTTAAAAGCCCAGGAACTGCTTTCATCAAAGACTATGTATGCCTATTAGGCAGTGTGACAATGTTGTTACTACTGTTTGATGTGTGTGTGTGTGTGTGTGTGTGTGTGTGTGTGTGTGTGTGTGTGTGTGTGAACAGCAGCAGCAGCATAAAATCTTTCTGTTTTAGTTTTGGGTTCCCTTTAGGTGCGTTTTCCGATTATGTCTGTGCCGTTTTGTTTCTCCA
>OMLM01020146.1:20169-32314 GCA_900302695.1 Helostoma temminkii | reverse complement strand
CTGTGTGTGTGTGTGTGTGTGTGTGTGTGTGTGTGTGTGTGTGTGTGTGTGTGTGTGTGCGTGCATGTGTGTGATGTCATTGCAGTTGACCATGTGCTTGTGTTTAACGTGATAGAATTCAATATGGACCATGAGCAAATGCAGATGGGTCCGCCAACAGCGACTGACCTCAGTACCAAAATGCACGAGAACAGAGAGGCTGTGTGTGTACAATGTTCTACATATGTGTGTATTTGCCTGTGTGTACTGTATTTTCATTTATCAAAATGGATTAAGCTATGAGTGTATCTATGAGTTTGTAAAATTCAATACCAAGTTTTTAAATGAAAAAAGTACTAATAACAAGACAGCTACGTTCTAAATCCATCATACAGTAAGATTATTCCACTGTAAACAACAGTGACCCAGTTCCGTATGGAAAAAAGGGTACCACACAAAAAAAGTCCCTTTAAATGACACACACTGAAAGACAGTGCCCACAAACCATCAAAAACAAAACTTTGGAAATTGGTCTGACTAAACACAAAATCTGCAGAAAAGACCTGCAGGTCAGAAACCTCTTTTATTCTAGTGGGTCCTTCTCTTACCTTGCTCTCTGGAAATGTCTGGTTTGTACCAGAACTTAGTTGTGTCTTGAACAAACTTGACATTCAGTTTGCTGTCAGGGCTTCCATCTGCAGTGACAACAAAAAGAACATCACAGAAACGGCCAACGTCAGTATTTGTGGTTAATGCAGACTGAGTTCTGCTAGCTTCTACAGTGGGCTTGCACACGATGCATGTATGATGTTAGCCTTAAAGCTGCAGTAACTACACATTTTCTAAAAAAATGAAGAGTAAATGGGACCAGATGTGCCTCAGCTGTTCTAGTTCACCTCATGTTTCTAGGTTACATACAGACCTTCTGTTGTTTTACTGTTTTTATTTAGCCCTCTGGCCCACAGCTCTGGCATCTAGGGAAACTTTTAAAAACAGTAGACCCAAGCACAAGTCTGAAAGCAGCTTATGTTAACTACCCCTTTCAGCTAACAGCTAACGGTAGCTAGGAGACCAGCAGAGGAGGTATACAGAGTGAGTGACGTAGTTACAGAAATAGGATGGGTGGCTGTAGTCTTGAGTTTGTTTTGGTTCAAAGATCTAAAGTCATCTAAAATCACTTATTCCATAATTAAATAAAAATGTGGAAATGTACATATCTGAAACTGAGCAGCTGAACACACTTTCAGTGCCTAGTTCAATCCTCATGTGACGAGACTCCGGAATATGTCCACGTTTCTATGTTTTATTTTTAAATAAACTGAGGTGCTGCTTGTGCTGGCTGTAACAGTGATCTAATAGTCATGTTACCTCAGATAATGTTTGTCCTTACCAGGCATATTGAACTTTGAGAAGTCAGAGAGAGTGTGGAAGTAGCTGGGAGTGCTTCCTCCACTCACTGGAGACATTATCTTCCCATTCAGCGAGCCATAGGACACAGCCCCATTTGGTCTGTCGCCGCTCGACATGCGCCTCTTCTCTGGAAGCTGGGGCTGGAAACCAGGGGCTGGACTAGCCTGCCTGAATCCTCCACTCATCGCCCCCCCATCGTGAAAACCCGCTGGAGAGATGGGAAAAGAGGGAGTAGGTGGACCTTGGTAGCCAGAAGAGCTGCTCTGTCTCGACAGGTTCCCGTGTCTCTCATCTGGGGTAGTGTAACCGCTGTGCATGGGGTGACGGTCCAGACTGGGGCTTCTCTGAGACACCTGCGAAACAGATGGGTGACGACCCAAAACTGGACTTCCTTGCAGGTGTGTGACTGATGGCCGCTGGCTGAGCACAGGGCTGCTCTGGATGGGCTGGCCCAGGGACGGCTGTCTGCTGAGGACCGGACTCCGCTGAGATCCTTGTCCTAAAGAGGCCTGTCTGCTGAGGACTGGGCTGCTCTGGGCTCCCTGAGACAGACGACGACTGAGGATGGGACTGCCACTGAGACCTGGCATACCCACGTCGAAGCCATTAGCAGGTGTTGTCTGCTGGACCATGGTGGAACCATTGTGATTGGTAGCAGAGCGCTGCTGGAGGACAGGACTGTGAGTGGAGCCAAGGATGTTGGTCCGGTGCTGTGCATGGGGACTTCCATGGTTAAGTGTGGCCTGAGAGACTTGTGAGGTGGACAGGCTGGGTTCTGAGGACACATGGCTGCCCTGGAGGGCACTGGGGCCAAAGTATGACAGTGTAGGAGTAGTAGTGCCAAGGTAGGAGGAAGCTGGAGAGCAGGAATCCATGTAGGATGAGGTGGGAGTATTCATGGTTTGATCTGACAGAGCGGGAGTGGGGTAGTCGCTCCCTGCAGCCTGGGAACGGAAGCCTGAATCAGTAGTGGGTTGGGACGGAGTGCTAACACTGCTCTCTGCTAAGATGTGGTCACTGGAAGAGAATTAGGAAGGTTTATTAACCAGAGAGGTTAACCAGATACATGACATTACTGACAAAGCAAGTGAAGTCAGTCGTAGGGACCATTTATTGACTCACCTCTGGGAGCTCTGGATGGGACTGCTGCTGGACAAAGGTGGGTTCAGTGTGTGGGACGAGGGACTCAGACTCCTCTGCTGGTTTGCAGTCTCTCCTGGTGGGCTAAGGCTCCTAGGTGATGTGGGCAGCTCTCCGCCTGCTACTGCCGACCTTGCCACAGACTCAACATAACTTCTTGGTGCTGCATGTGGAGGAAAAAGATCATCTATAAGCCAAAGATTTACAAAGTTGTTCCACTTTTATGTGAAAATAGTGTGTGATGTCTTTAAATGGTAGGGCGGCTAACCATAGTCAATAATGATAATACAAAACATAAAAAAAGGAATGAAACTTGTAAAATAGGCACCACAATGGTGGAAACAGAATGGAAACTCTGATCCTGCACACTGATGTGACAGTGACTGTGTCTCTTCCAGACAAGAAATTAATCTGGAAATGGTTTGACCACACAATGAGTGGACACACAGGGTGGAGACAACTACACAATTGAATGTTGACGATGATGATGATGACCTGTGGCATTTCAGCAGCACACTTACCTTCCTCACCCTCACTGCTCTCATCATCATCTGTGGAGCATCATTGAAGATAATCCAGAAAGAGCAATGTAAAGGAACAGAGGTATTGGAATGCAGCTCATTTCATTTGGTTTTAATAGGGAGTGTGTGTAAACTGGGAAGTCAGAGGACTTCAATTCACGGGGAATATTAGAGGCTAGGATCTGCGATTTAGTCTTCATGCATTGCCTCCATACTGTATGTGAGTGCTGAAAAAGTAATGTTTCAACTAACCTGAGCCTGTTTGATTCAGGAGGATATCTGCTGGGTTGTGGGGTTTCAACCCCAGGGCTGACAGTGGAGTCTTGGCAAGACCAGGAGGGGACCGACCTGAAGGCGAACGGAAACTTGTTAACATACACACCATAATCAGAGCCACCTTGACAGCTGCTACCTGTTGTCACAATGATTTATCACCATCTTGAGCAAAATTTAACACTAAATTAGAAAAGATTTCCAGAGTCTCAACTAACAACTAATGAAAATGTAAATATCCACGTGGGCTGCTGATTTTTAACGACAGTCTAGGCAGTTTAAACTCAGCCTTCAGGCTCCATAATAACAGGTAAACAGCTGTCAAGGCCAAACATATACATGAATCAATACATTTCAACACACACAACAGCAACCTGTTGAGAGGAGTGTGCCCATGCCTCATGCTCCGATGAAGGGGAAAAACATGCATGTGATCAATCACGATGCGACAGACCTTTTGGCTGTGACACCACCTCACTCTACCATTTAGCAGAGTGAGATGTATGTTAAACACAAGTTGATATCAAAGCAGAGCTGGGTCAAACTGGACTAATTGAGGACAAAGTTGCAAAGTACAAATGATGTTTATAACTGCTTTTATATTTGTGAATCGTATAGATAATTCTAGTTTTACAGCTGATGCTAACATTTCTGCATTTTGTTAAAGGATGTGTTGCCACTAAGTTCTCATGAAATATTTGACACAGTCTCTGATAAAGTAGCGCTGGAGGGAAAGATGAGGAGTACAGTGTTTCACCACAAGAGATATAGTTACTTACAGAAACATCTGCTATATTAATATTATATACCTTATCATCTCAATCCTACACTTCCACTACAAGAATCTGTTTTCCACCTTAGCTTCCATTGCACTGCCAACTACTCCTTTTATCCCCCTCCAGCGTAAACAAACAAAAAAAAAACCAAAGCAAAAATAATCATATGGACATTAAGAAAAAAAAACGTGAATGGTTGGGTAATTGCGACTACCAGGGGAGGGCAGGCAGGATGCTGGTTGCGGTGAAACAAGGCAGCAACAGGAACCCAAACACAGATGACAACAAAAACACAGAGAGCAGCAGCTGCTGAAAGTGAAGACGTTCTCAAATAATGTGTGTTTGTGTGCTTTATGTGTATGGATTCATACTGTATGTGTTATGAGTTAATTTAACAAACGTGTTTTTCATTTCTTGCTTTCGCACCACATGCTGTATTTCTATTTAATCAGCAAAAGACATAAAGGTTGATTGCTTTGTTTGCTGGTGCTGCTCTCATGTGACTCTCTTGCCAACATGCTGCAGGATTGTCATGAGTGATGAGTAAAAGGTCACTCAGGCAGAGACAAGGGACAGGGACTTGGAGATGGGGGCAATATGGCTGACACTGTGGGACAGTGGAACTCCGGCAGAGAGACGTGCATCCCCCACTTACCAAAGAATCCAAATCAATTCTTTGTACTTGCAACCTAGATGTCCTGATAGTTAATCATGGGTGGTGTGTGTGTGTGGAGGGGGGGCAGCATAAGTGGACTATTGGGAAATGTGATTAGATAACATTCTATGCAGATGATGGTGTCATGTGCACTAATCACTTAGCTCACATGCACCTCGGCAAGTTTTGCCAGTAACTGCAAAAGCGGACTCAGTTAACTGACACCAGTTAACTCCAACAATTACAGCTACATTGTGTGCTCAGCCGAGAAGAATTTAATCTGCTTTTACGGCCCATTAAATGTAATGTTGGGATTCAAATACACTTATCTTTATCTCTCACAAACATTTACTCAAGGATTCAACACTCTTTGTTTATAACGGGAAATGTTACTTCTTCGTGTCATTGTGTACGCAATGTTCCCACAGACCTGTGTTAAAAATATAGTGTTTTTATGACTAACTTTTATGGGTGTTCCCTGAGGGACATAGGCAGGAGGACTGGATGAGGTAACTGGTAGAGCTGGCAAACAGCACGTTGCCCAATACTTGACATGATCTTGTTTTAGTGTGAGGTGTATGTGAAACTGAGAGAGGTTATGAAGAAGGTAAGTGTTCATATCCTGAGGCTGTTGGTTTGTCTTTCTTCAGTGTTCTGGATTTATTAAAACAGTTGTTCTAAAAAGCAGCTGGCCAGATGACACCAGAGTGACATGTCCTCTCTTTCCCTTGTTCCTGAGTCTGCATCTCCTGAATGATGACTGCAGACATTCTTGTGTGAAAAGAGCGATTCAGTCTTTCACAAGACAAAGAGAATCTGATGAACCAGAATGCTGCAACTTCCCACTCGTACACTGGTTTTTGGAAATGCAGCCCATTCATAACCTGGATGCAAACTGGATGCAGTAATATTTTTACTGGTTGGAAGATGTGGCACAAAATGAAATATGTGAAGAGAGAAATTATAGCAAGTCAAGATAAAGTACGTTGAATGTCTGCCAAGTTTTTAACAAATCGTAGACTTATCCACCTCAAATTTTCCCACAGTTCTTTCCCATATCACACGTTACATTGCTTTTGTTTAACTTAAAAAAAACAGAAAGACATACGCAAGTTGATATATGAACACTACATCCTCCTCACTAAAAACTATTATCTTGAGAGATAATGTCTTGACAATTATAATATAATATAACATGCTGGCTAATGCTTTCATTTTGCTTGTGTATTACCAAATGTACACTTTAAGTATCTCTTCCACTACTGGAAACATCTGGATGGTATTCAAAAACCACAGACTAACTCGTTTTGCCAGGTATGACTATGAAAAAGAAAAGATGCAATATGTGGATGTATATGTCTGGAATAACCTCAATCTACAATTTTCTAACAATCTTTGATATTTGAGTCAATGTATAAACTTGAGCTACTGCACAAGGACACAAATTAAGGATAATAATAATAATAATTCTTTGTAGTCAAATACAACCTTCCATAAGTATAAAAAGCACTTTATCTTCTAGAATAACTAGCTAGGCATGAGGTCCACAGTGCCCTCTCTCAGCCGGAGGGGGAACTTACACAGGTTGAAGTAAGGGGTTTGCGGCGAGATGGGGAAGGCAGGGGTTTGGGGAAACACCTCACCACCAACTGTGGGTGTAGGGCTGATTGGGCCTCCATCCATTTCCTCAAAGGCCTCACGGTAGCTGTGCATATTTCTCTGGAGTTGAGAACAATGGAATAAAAACGAACATCAATGTGGGAAAGAAAACCTGTGAAAACCTCATCCAAAAATATATATTTTCTACCTCCTTAGGCCGCCCCCCGGGGTTCATCGCTATGGCGTTGACAAACTCTGGAGAAACGCAGCGAACGGGAGAACGGACTGGGACATCTGAAGAGGCGTCATCGTCAGGACTGTTCTCATATTGCCCCTCGCTGGTGATGCGACGCCGCGGCAGAGTTGCAGGCTCGTCCAACGATGCTGCACGGGCTTGGACGCCTAGCATGACGTAGAAAGATTTAGCAAGACCAATTGCTCCAGCAATTCAATCACAGTCATCAGATGTTAATAGTTGCCAGTCGTTGTGAATGCTTGCTGCCCGGGCTGTAGTGCACTTTATGTATTAAAACACTGCAAAGCATTTGCACGAGGCTGTGGTTCTTCAAACCTTCAAATTTAACATGCACACACACATACACAAAGTTAATGGAGGGTGAACTACAGATTCATTAAGTCATCAGAATCTAATAATAAAACAGCATGAATGACATCACTAACAAAACAAACTAAAAAAAATGCAAGTCCTTGGAAAGATGATACTTAAACTAATATTCACTCCTTCTAGTGTCAGATGAAACATTAATATCCAGTTATTTTTGGAAAACTGTGAGAAAAACGTTTTCCCCACCAAATGATCTAGACCTTCTGATACACTGTTATAAACTGAAGGTTATCTAACGTGTTGATGTGACCAGTTCTGGCTGAACCTCAAAGCAGCCAGTAAGCTCATTTTAGATAATCTGGTGTGAACTGATGGAGCCAGAGAGAGAGAGAGAGAGAGAGAGAGAGAGAGAGAGAGAGAGAGAGAGAGAGAGCGAGAGAGCGATGGAGAGAAAGCCAGCAGCACAAAACAAACAGGATTTGAGTTAAGCTAATGTGCGATGCCACTGATTGGTGAGTCGAGGTAGCGACACAGGAAATGCTGCCAAAGCAGAACAGATTATCACTGGCTGCACTGTGATTTGGAAGGAGATGAAGGTTCACAGGAGCAAGAAAGGAAAACAGTGTTCCTGTGACTTTCCAAAGTGCTGCCTTCTTCTTGTTTCAAATTTTGTCCCAAAAATAACAGGATGAATAATTTTTGTGGATCTGCATCGCCCCGGTCTTTCAATATACATGCTTTTCTTTTACTCACTTCTGCTTGAGCATCTCCCCTAAAGCACCTAAACAACAAAATGACATTTAGCCAGGTGAAATCATGTCATAGACACCGTCAGCTTCTGCCAGTTTGATGCAGTTAAATTTCCATACATGGAAAATGTACACATACCCTATGAGCCTGACTGTTATAGAGAAAATATGAATCCCCTTCAGTCTACTTCGCTTTGAAGTGAGGGAGCAAATCATGGCAAAAGTTTGGCATTGAAAGGTTAGGGATAACAGCTGTGAAAATTTGGACAGTTAAATAGTTTGGAATGCAGTTGGCTGTCATTGCAACATAAGTAAAGAATCTGAGCTGCTAAAATATATTTTCTCCATTAAGCCAGTGGAATCTTTCAAATCGCAGTTTTTAAAGACAGAATTTAAAGAAATGGGTGATAAATAAATGTCATCTGTTTGGGAAGCTTGAACTGTCTCCAGGGGGTTGGTTAAAATTTTTTTGGAACTGATAGCTTTGAAAAGCATGTAGTCAACACCTCCCAAAGAGGAACACACCCATCATCGCACCGAGCGTGGAAACGGAGGACCAGATGTGCTCGCGATGCAGCACTGTACAGCAGAGCACCTTCAAACACTGCACCGTTGCCCTGGTGACGACTAATAGCTTCCAGCTGGGATGGCAGGAGATCCCTAGACTTTTTTCTCTCTGCCATTTAAAAGAGCGCTATCATGGAATAAGCATCAATTCCAAAAACATGAACTCGATGAGTGATCCCGTGGGTTTCTTTTTTTTCCATTCAGTTATGGGATTATGATCTTGGAAAGGCCAACACAGAACAATTTTAGCTCAATTTCCAATCTTGTGTTTTAAAAACACTTAGAAATTCTTGATGGACTTAAATATAAAAAATCTGCTGATGTCATTAGAGCTTCATACTGTACAGTACCACTGTGTAACATTTAACACTGACACAGTGTTGCATCACTGAAATGATCTTGCTGTCTGTGGTAAAGAGGTCAGACCAGCTCCTGACAGTCTAGGACACCACACAGAACAAGCCTGTCTGCATTGTAGCCGCTGTCTCTCAGTGGACACATACAGCTTTAGTAATGTTTCCAACTAGGACTGTGGTCCCCCTAGATTTGGTGTCTTTTGTCTGGCTTTGTAAATCTTTAAAATAGTGCAAGTGAAAAAAGCAGCCCCTGAATGAGGCCAGTGTATCCTGGCTTCTGTATTGTTCTCCAAGTTTGGCAAACCGGATCTTGTGACATGCACTCTCCTGGCAGAGGACAGAGCCTCCTTTGTGCTTCCCCTGTCTCGTTTTTGTGAAAGTTTAACATTATCCAATTTAGTGTTTTTTTTCCAATGTCACAGTTGAGGTTGATTCTCTGACCTTTAGTTAGAAAACTGCAAAAAAAAGTATGCAGAAGGACATTGTCAGATGGCTAGTTTGATGCTGCTCTGCAAACCTAGTGAGAACAGAGAAGAGTGCTGTGTATGAAAGGGAGAGAGAGGAAGTGAGACGAAAAGACACAATGAACAGCAGATAGGGCAGTCAATTATTAAAAGTAAGAAAAAAAGCAAACCACCACACCCGAAGGCAAAGCAGACACAGACTTCAAATCGAAGGAACACTTGAAAAAAAGTCTCCTTTTTTGTTTTTTTAAGAAGTGTCCCCTCAGACAGGACGGGAGAACCAACCCGAAAGGGAGTGAGAACGACGGTGCTCAGACTGAGAAGAGGTCATGCTGGGGATGACACTTTGGACACGAGCCGAGTATTCTGGGTAAAAAGATGAATGGTGAGAGACAGATGAACGATGATGATAAAACTAAACAGAAAATAAGGCAGAAGATGAGGTTTCGCCCGTGATGAGAAAAATAGAAGATAAGAAGGGAAGAAGGGAACCAACATTTTAGGTTACTGGCTTTCAGTGCTGATGTGTTTGCTAACCTGTGAATCCCACATTGAGAAATGCTTTTACTGTCTCCAAACAGGAAGTAGAAATCAGTCACAGATGGGTGTCATTTACCTCACACATACAGTATCCTACATTATCAGCTCCTGATGGTGTTGAACTAGTGTTTATTGCTATGTAACATGAACACGTTCTCTACGTAAGTGCAGTAAAGTGAAGTGAACTGTACTGTTGATTCTAGAAAACCATTTTCTGCTGTTTGTAATGGCAGGCCTCAGCTATCATACCACTTGCTTGCGTTTTGCGCTGCTCTGCAGGTAGTCTGATGTGCTTACCCAAGGACATGAACTGGAGGAAACACTTCCTGTTTAAGCTTCAGTGATGGGCGCTAATGAGGTGACATTCACAAAATGAGATAAGGAAGGAACAGTGTTTTTCACAAGAGGATGTGTATACAGTGCATGGCTGATGGCATCACCATTATGCTTCCTCGTGTGTTCTGTCCTGCATTTGATCATTTAATAGCTCAAAAACAAAAATTGATACAATGAATAACACTTCACTCAACCTAGAGGTAGTCACTTCAACAATCTGTGTGTGTATGTGTGTGTTTCCTGAAAATCACTTTAATCTATTTATTTATGAAGGTAGCTATTTTCCTCAGTAAATAAAAAAAATAATATAAAGATATAACCTAGCACTGAATGTTTTCAGCTAGAAAAGCTGACATCACAAATGGAGCTAAACATCAGGGTGAAATAAGTTAATCTTACCAGCCACTCTCTGGGCCACCAGACCTTCAACATTGAAGACTTCATCTGGCTCACTGTCTCTTGGTTGGGGTGATGCTGACGCAGCACTAGGACTTCTTTGGGGCTCTAAGACCTCTGCAGACTGGCACAGTGTGCTTGGTGGGTAAGTGTTGATGGGCTTGGGCTGGATGTGTCCAGCTACAGCTGGGGAGGTTTGTTGGGGAGGACTAGTTCCAGCAATTTCAGAGGTGTAACTCAGAGATCCCTGTACAGGTGCAGGTTCTGGGGTAGTGGGCTTCCCATGTAGCATCTGTGCTGCTGATGGGTGGCTGGGCAGGCTGGACATGGGAGCAGAAAAGTGGGTGTGAACCATGCCATCGTCTTGATAGGAGGGCCTGGTTTGGCTCTGTGAGAAGGATGGCTGTGTGGTCACTACAAGACTGTTTTCCTGCAGTGGAGCACTTTGGGATTTTGAAACCAGTGAATGCTCTGGTTCCAGGTCCAACATGAGGAGATTAAGGGTTTCAATAGATTTCTCAATCTCTTGTTGGGAGGCGCTGTGGCGATGAGGGAACTGTGGGAGGCTGTGGTGACTGGGAATTGTTGGTACAGAAGGAGGTGGACTAAAAATGAGGCCTTCGGTTACTGGTTCCTCAGGAACACCAAACCGCTGCCAAACGTTGAGTCCACGCTGGACGGCATCTCTGCTACTGGTGGTGCGAGTGGGAGCTTGGGGCATAGACTTCAGTTCTGCACCAAATGACTGAGAGCGATACAAATTGCCGTTCTGGGCAGGTACATAACTACCTGAAGATGGGATGGAATCACTTTGCATAACAGGTTTGTTGGATGTGCCAACATGTGGCTGGACGGGTTCCAGAGGCTTTTCTGGGATGCTGCGCTCCAGATAGGGTATGTGGTCCTGGCCATTGATAAGTGACTCAGACTGGTAGTAGAGATCAGCTGGTGTAGCGCGACCATCTGTGGAGGAGAATGTTCCCAGGCTGTCCACACTGTTGCCCTCTTGACTGGTAGGTAGCTCATCATCTAAAATATCAGTTTCACGGTCAATACTGCTGTGCCCATTGACATGGACCTGCGCAGGCACCAGGTGAAGCATCCCCCCAACAACAGATGTCGGGGTAGACTGGTAGCCTTGTCGGTGCATGGGCCCCTCCAAGCCACTCAGCAGCTGCTCCAGCTCCTGTTTCTCTTGGGGACTGATTTGTTGTTGTGCAGGTAGGGTGTGGTGATGGACTGAGGGTGGCTCGTCACCCATAGGAACGTGTGTCTGGCTCACTGTGGAAGTCTGAGGAGCTGCTGCTGCTTCATCAGTTCGGTCTGTTTTGATGGAGGCAGTAGAGTTTCCCGAGTCACTGCTCACTGATAAGGCATGATCCACAGCAGGTAGGGCATGTTCAACAGCAGTAGGTGGAAGACCGTTTGCAGTCACTGTTCCATCAATAGACTCCTTTTTGCGGACTTTGGCGTAAAGGCTGCCATCCAGGGGCCCCTGGGTGTGGATGACTTCTAAAATAAACATATAAGAAAGAGGATCATTAGAATCAGTTTTAGCCAAAGACAACAATCAACAACCATTTAGAGACACTGTTCTTTGGCCACTCCAGAAATAAATGTTCTAAATGCATACAATATCCAAGGTGTTTTAGGAGCAAAAAGTGTTGAACTAGAGACAGAAGCAGGGGTACTGGGGGATTGTGTGGGCATGGCTAAAATAGTTGCAGTTAAATTAAACACTGGCTCATGTCCATCGATTCTGCCAGCCTCAGGAAATGAGCAGGGTCTGTGGCATGCACTGTGGAAAAAACTATGAAAT
>OMLM01020146.1:6111-19961 GCA_900302695.1 Helostoma temminkii | reverse complement strand
CAATATTCACAGAGCACAACTGCAGACACACACACACACACACACACACACACACACACACACACACACACACACACACACACACACACACATTGTACATTCACACATATCCACACCCATGTCTAGTAAAGAGGGAGAAGGGTCCCCCTAATCAGAAGAATTTAGTCATCACTGGAAAATCAACGTCACTGAGTAAAGAGGGCATGGAGGCTTTTCTGGCCTCTCAAACCAAAACTGGAACGTTGAGTGACACTGAAAAGATACATACACAGACAAGCTTGCATTGCCTTTTACAAACTCAGATTTACTACATAATGTGTACTTATATATACTGTATAATTTACATTTACTTACATACTTCAGGAGGGAAAAGAGAGAACAGTACTAACTTCTCAATACAATACTAACTTCTCTTCCTAGGAAACCCACGATGAGGCGTGTCTTGATAACCAAATCAGATTCTTCAGATGGGAACAGAGCAGCACAAAGAAACGCTCTGTGTGTCTGTAACTTATAGATGTCTCCATCTCAGCTTTAGTGAAAACGGGCCTCTGTAATGGAGCTTGGTGGGTGTTACACAAGCTGGATACTGCAAAATCTCTTTGGCTGGGCCCGGGCAACTTGCCAAGGGAATGGCGCACTGTAGCTGCTGCACTGTCAGCGTGCTGGTAGAAGCAAATGTGGTGGTTCTTGGTCAAACACAGTGAATGTTAGTTACAACTAATGCATTAGTGGGTTTACTTGGATTTGTACACTGGTGGACCACATGAAGGAAAAGAGGCTATGGTAACTTCTAGCATGTCCAGTCTAATAATCTGAACACTATTAAGTGTCAGTACCTGTGGTCTGGTCACTATATCAAACCTCAATGTTGTTTACCAGAGTCTGCAAAGACTATAGAACTAGTATGATGCAAAGTCAGATTTTTTGGCAGCTCTTTATATGAACTCTCCAATAAAATGAATATTGTCTCCTCTGGAAACACAGCTGCCAAAACAGGAGACTCCAAGTTAAGTTATCATTACACACTTACATAGCTTCAGAAACTGCTTATGTGCTTGTTACCATCGACACAAGTGTGCACACACACACTTTCAATGCAGCAGTCATGACGATAAACATAGACATAAGTCGTGAAAGAGGAGCTCCCTCTCACTTTCTCAATTTCAATACCTTTAAAATCACCTGCACTGGAGCCAAATGTGAGTCACGCAATTAAGATGTTCAACGGTTCAGCTGATTTTACATCACAAGCCTGAACTAAAACATTTAAACGTTTCACCTAAAAGTATGTTCAAATCTTAAAGTTAAAGGAGACAGCAGACACACCTCGACAGGTGGAAGTTCTCCTACCTGTGTGAGCAGTGGATGACGGTGCAGTCCCAAACTAAGAAGGGAAAAGCCCTGCATCGGAGCCTACTGGGTGGGACAATAAGGGATTACAGCAGGAGTTGGGGGAGTTGGCTTTGGCTACCGTTTCTTCTCCTCCTCCTGAATAGATTGCCTTATGGTCGGATCAGGAGAGCTGCTGCTGCCACTGGCCGTTTAGTGGCTCGCACTAGTGTAAAGGCTGCCCCTGCTGTGTGTGCGTGTGTGTGAAGTCTATCATAACAGCCTGTTTGATGGTGTATGTAGGAGGTGGGAGGGCAAGGGGGGTTTGATAGAATGACATCAGTCCCAATACGCTAGACTCCTGCACACACCCACATCTGTAGCACAAAGTTTCTATTTCACACAGTAAAGCTTGACTCAATAGACCCTGTTTAACATCAACGGTGCTTAATAATACAAGCACTGAAAAGCATATATGGACGCATACACTGAGATACACGGATGTGAGCGCTTTCCATGCTTGCACACACACAACGATGCCCCTCCTTTAGCCCGACTGGTGTTCAAAACACTCATGTAATGGAAAGAGCTACTTCGTCCAACAACAGTCCTTTAACGAGCCCTGTCCAAGCTGGGAAGCAGGGGGAAAACTCCACCCTGCTGCAGGCAGATGGAGAAAACAGAGAAGTTTACCGGGTAAAAAATAGAACGATGCATTTAGTAGATCCTGATCTGTGGTGAATAGTATGTAATACTTTTATTCAATACTAACAAATAATGTAACTAAACCCATTAATGTACACAACACACACACACACACACACACACACACACACACACACACACACAATCTGGTTTCAATAACTTCAGAGGGCATTACATTGACTTAACCATAACCACCATATCCCTAACCCTAACCCCGACCCTAACCTAATACCAAAGTAATACCTACCTAGTATGCACACACACACACACGCCCACACACACAGTTTGACAACAACCACATTCATCATTCTGGCCAATCACAACAAATGTGTGGAAGCTGCATGATTATGGATTGTGATGTGGTAGTGTTTTCCCTCATCTGACTCACAGTCACAACCAACTCTCTTCTTTTCTCAGCTTCTTCTCTCTTTCTACCCTCACATCCTTCCCCTGGCCTCTCACTCTATTCCTATAGTGAGCAGGCGACGGCGACGACGATGATGATGATGACTGCGATGAGCCCAGCTGTGCACAAACCCACTCTAACATCAGATGCAATACCAGTTTAGTCCGCCCACTTTAACTTGCTCATGTCTTCACCTTAGCAACAACGTGACTGATGATCCACAGAACCCTCATTTGTACTACAGGAAATCTAATCTGTCACTTTACACTTGTGAGACTTTATTACAGAAAGCAGACTATTTATGTTGAGGCTGCTTCTGTGTGTGCTGCTATGACTGCTGCTGTTTTCATTTGGATGAAATGGACACACGTAAGCCTCTACAAATAACCTTTGACAGCGTTCCTCCTTGTGATAAGAAAGGGCCTGTGTATGAGTAACACACAGTGATATCTGTGCATGTGTGCGCGCAGGCGTGTGTGTTTTATATACTCCCCAGGAGGTAAATACTCACTCTGTGATCCCAAACACATTACTCAGATGAGAATGTCTGCAGTCCTGACCCCATAGCCCTAAATATACAACCACAGGCGCAGAGGGGACCACATCTGACCAGTGTGGAATGACCAAAAGTCATCTCACTATCTTATCTTCATTAGAGCGGGGTGTAAAATGCTTATGTCTACCACAAATGCTTTAGAGAAGAGCAACAGACAGTAAATAACCCAGGCACATCATGCTTGTAAAATGCAGTGTGATGCAGGCCAAATACAGGAAGAGGTGAAAACTAAATATTGCACCACACACCAACTAACCACTACAAAATGTAAGTAAATTATAGATGGAAGGTGTTGCCTGATATTTTGAGGTTCTGTGGGCCAGATGGTGCAACTATGTAACCTTTTAATCTCTGAACTTTGAGCCCTGCCTTCTGTTGCAATATATTCCCCTTCACAGCGGAAATAGCATGTTTCCTCTGTAGTTTACATGGACAAACACCATGTGCTACTCTGTGCCTGTGGATGTGAGTGTGACAGAGTGTGTGGGCATGTCCACTGGCCACAAGTGTGACATGAATAAAAAGCAGTGATGAAACATTTTCTGAGAACGTCCCCTCAGGCATTAACCGCTACAACCACTAATAGCTGGACAAGAATAAGGCTCTAAGTGTATTTACATTCAAGAATCCCAGGAGAATAAAGAGCTTCTGTATCTCTATGTGATATTGTAACACTGTCTGAGAGCAGCCTGCTGCCATATTTGGTAAAAGTTAATGGCTGAACTATTGATTTGCAAACAAAGCATGTCTTTGCTGTATGTGAGGGATCAAGAACAGTTATTAAAGTAATCCCGTGGCCTCGTAAATGTTCTACAGAAGAAGCGATGACATCTTCTGAACTTGATTCATTTGGCTTGTGAGGGTCAGAGAAGGATGAGGAACTGATAAAATAAAGAATCGCCATAATTATGTAATGATTGTGAGGAAACCATGCTAACCAAATCATAGTATTTATGTCAAATTAACTACAATATAAATGTAATAATCAGTTAAACTGCAAAAATACCAGAACATCAAACTATGAATTTTAGTGGGTTTTAATGACACATCAGCAAACAGGCCTGCACACTACATTTAAATACAGTTTAGCTACTGCTAACAACCATAGCCCAAATGTACACTTAGCCAAATGTAAGTACAGAAACTCATTCTAGCTTAATAAGCATTTGCCCTGCAACCCATTAAAAATACATTAAAGATTACTGTGGATCAATGGGTGTGAGTGCAAACTTGCTAGAAGGCCAAACAAAGGACAAGATAATGGAGGGTGGTTTGGAACCTGCACAAAAGGGATATTGATCTACACTGATATGGAATGTTCTGTATATTCAGCATACGTATATCTAAACATACCTAATATAAACTTGCACAGCAACATAAACCGTCACCTGAAGCCACTATTGGTCAGATGTAACTATATTTAGCACAGACAATACTGGAAAGAAATAAGCAACACATCATGTGCTATATACTACAAGCCAGGCAGTTTATCCATGCAGAGAATTGTGTTTCAGTCTGGATGAGGTTGTATCTCAGGAAAAGTAATCAACAGACATTAGAGCAGGGCTGTGAAGGAAAATCTTGAGCGCCAAATGAGGGGATTGTCTGATTAGCTGACTGTGCTGTAGCTATGTTGTTCTAGAAGTGAGGAGAAGCTTCGATGGCCCAGCCGTTCCCAGCTCTGGTCTGGTGAGACTACAGAGACACAGCCACATCATTTTGCCTGAAGTCTTGATGTTTTATACAGATTCTCCTCAAACCTCCACAAATGTCTTGTCAGCTCCTGCTCTAATTGTCATCCTTGTTATTATTATTGGGATGTCAAAATTTCAAAAGGCACACTTTCTACACCTAAATGCAACATGTGCATAAGATGGAGAAGCAGAGACAGCAAAACACCAAAAACCTAGTCTAATGAAGAGGTATGTCAGACATATCAGGAGACTTGTGGGTGCCCCAGTCTCTCTATTGGCCTATGAATGGTATCACCAGCCATTTCTTTGCACCTGCCAACAACAACCTAAAGACCTGAATGGCCCAACACTCCCAGAGGTTATGGTTATCTCTTCCATCCATGCAGATGTCCTGAACTAGTGCAGTGACAAGGGCATGATCCCTCACTGGCTCCCTCCCTTCCTGTTGTGATTGGTACAAACACATGACCAAATAAAAGCTATCTATTAGGGGCTAAATGTGGGCAGTGGTTTGACCTTGTAGCACCATGTGCCCTGGAGGAATGTTAACATGCAGAAGGTACACAATTGAATTCTAAAGTGGTACAGCGCTGCTTCTTGTGGGGTGATAAAACTGTTATGACAAGGAAAGGCGGGCGGACTGGATGGACTGGATACAGGACTCTTTTAAAAGACAGATAATAATGAGGGAGAGACCAGTGCTCCCAACTGACCAGAGATAAAAGTGGTGTAAAAATGTGATCCTTTCCTCTTGTAAAGCTCATCTCCCATGTCCTCC
This sequence comes from Helostoma temminkii, assembly GCA_900302695.1. Lineage (NCBI taxonomy): Eukaryota > Metazoa > Chordata > Actinopteri > Anabantiformes > Helostomatidae > Helostoma > Helostoma temminkii. The sequence continues at coordinate 14,490 of OMLM01020146.1, read as the reverse complement.
TCGGCTCAGGAGAGGTCTATTCAGTGAACTAAGTGACCCACGCAAAAGGTTGCCCTGGGACACACATCAAGCATGAAAAAAAGCACAGCTCATATATGTATAAAATCTAGTGCACAGCCATTGTACGTCACAAGAAAGTACAACAAGCGCTTCATCACTTAATTGAATATGAACGCTTTACTTTCACCATCTAGTTGTGGTGACCACAAAACATTTGACAAAGTCTATCTACTGAATCATGATGAAAATACTAAACATACTTACTACCACACTATCAACAAAAAAACTTTTTCTGCTGACAACGAAGCAGAGCACTATCTGTGGGTTCTCCTCACACTGCAAAATATCAATACCGGATTAAAGATGGACAAAGAGCAGATTTTGTGAGAAGAGCTTGTGGAAAGTGGTCATGATTAATTATGTCTGGCTGTGGTATGGCATTTTTGGCCTGATCAGCTGTGTAAAGATGGCTGGGGAAGAGGAAAATGGAGAGTGTGTGTCTGGCCAACAGCTGGAGTAAAGCTGTATCCATAAGGAAGTAACAGAACACTCATTCATTCCCACACATTATGGCAGCAGATAACTAGCACTCTCTGCTTCTCTCTGGATTAACAGGCCCTGCAAAGGTCTCTAAAATCCTATAGTACAAAAACTGAAGTTTTGCAGTAGCACTCCCACCTTTAAACCTCTACTAGTACATTCAGTAGCTGTCACAGAGTAGAAACCCTGATCCCTATGCCCCAAGAGCCAAAGTCCAACACAGACCCAACACAAGCTGCTTGTTCTCCTTGTGTCCAATGCAGTCTTCACTAGAACGTCTTTATTCTTACACAATCTGAGAGTTTGGAGTCAAAGCAGTTTAATCCGCCCAAAGTCTGGGACCAGACTGTGGGACTGATAGCATGGAATTCTGTTGCCAACACAAAAGGCCAGACATTTTGCCTCTGCATCTTCTTGGTGAAATGCCACATTCTTGACAATATCTGTGTTTCAACAAGATCATTCAGGCTGTTAGAGATGCACCAGGGTAAGATGCAAGAATGTTCCATCCAGCTGATATTAAGTGTGGTGAACCTTAGGTTTTTATGTAAATAAAGTCACACGGATATTTTGTTATTTCATTTTAAAATGACAGTTTGCTTACACTAAAAACATCTGCAGAATGAATAGACTGAGAACCCGACTCAAAGAAAGTTACAACCACAATGTCAGCAATACGGTATTCAGATGAAGAGCCCATGAACAAGATGTACCACCAAGCTTGTAGTTGGGTACAATCAGGAGGAGTTTCCCTACCAAATGTATCAGACTGTTATTAGCATTTGATCATAATACAATTCCAAAAGGAGAGACAACAGGATGTAATGGCAACGTCTGACTTAGGATTGCTATTAAATGAACACAGAGATACTTATTGGAGCTGGAAGCAGCTGGAGTGAGCAGATTTAGTGACTGTCAGTTGCTGAATGGAAGTGAAATGGAAACATGGATTTATCATTAGTAATGTCTATATTTCACTGGTGTCGGCTGTAATTTACCGATCACCTGTTTCTTGAACTACACTTGGGTGAATGGACTATTCGAATCCAAATTATCCATTGGACCCAAACAAAGTCTCAGCAGTGATATCACTCTATTGCATCAACTATCGACTAGGATTATATAACTGCCCCAACCCTACCCTTGCTTGTAGCTTAGCAAGTTACACAAACATCTACATTGGACTAGTGTGTGGTATCAAAGATATCTCTATCTCTAACCTCTAAAATTAAAAAAAAAAACTAACACAGACATAGTCAACACAGGTATTGAATGAATGATTAGTAACCTATTGGCAGAAAATAAGCTTTCACACACAAATTAGGAAAACTTGACTGAAAAAATACTACATTGGCTAAAAACTACATTTAATACAGATCTTCATCGCACTTCATGCGCAGTTTGAGTGCAATTCCAGTTTGTATTTTTGTAGTTTTGGAAATTATTGCTATCACTATTACTGAAACATTGCAATATAGCAGTGAAGAATGGCCACACCTGCATGGACACAGTCTGCTTGGCTTTCCTGCTCCTTTAGGATTCTTGTCAGTTTAGTTTTAAGTTATATTAAACCAAAATGATATTTTAAGGCACCATGCCATGATAATATTCCCGCAATGTGCAATGGATGATATAAATTAAACAATGTCCTCAGAGTTTGCAATATATTTGGAAAACAATAGGAATGACAATATTAAAATGGTAATATTTCTTTTTGACCAGAAGCCTCAGTCACAAACTCTGATTAAAAATAAGCTTGATTGTTTCACAGCATGTTATATCTAGGGTCCATTATGTAAATCATTCATGTGAATAGTTTGGATTGGCCATCATTAACTTCAGCTACGTCAGTTTGTTCCAGCACTTACAGGAGAAACACTGGCTAAGTTTGTTATTGTTGTTGGTCGAACATGTGCAGTGATCTCCTCCTTACATTGGTGCTGTTTGTGTTTGAAGTGGTTGAACAAATTTGATTTGTTTCCAAGCTTTGTTGGTATATAGTTTGTAAATCATAAATTCACACATAACCTGTTGCTAAATCATTTTCAAATGAAAGAGGAAGCTACATTTTTTGCATATGAACACTTCCTCACACTCTTCCAACATATGAACTTGACCCTCCACCATGCTTGCTGCGCTTGAAGACACATTTGATGCATGCAAAACTCAGTCGCACTGATCAACACATGAAATCCGACTGCGACTTTAATGTGTGATCGAGTGTGCAATCCATATAACGAATTAACAAATTCTGCAGATGAATTATGAGTTATATCACTAGTGGAGAGCAGCATTTGTAAAAGATTAAACGTCAGCATCTCACTTGCCTTGTGAGCTTGGTTGAATGAGTAAAAGAGTTAACAAATAAAACACAATGTGGCCAAGTGTTTGGATAATAGACAACCTGATGTCAGGTACTGAGCAGCTAAAGTTTCTTATTGCAAATCTCCACATTCCCAGTACTGAGCATGCTACTCACATGTTGTGAAGCTGCAGAGCTTTTCTCTCCAGCGTTCTGAACAGCAGAGGACAAAGTGAAGACACAGAAGTCACAGCTGAGCTCTTCTACAGATATTAAAGATTGAAAAAAGCCGTCAGCTGCCTCACACCAAGGGCAATGGAAGAATTGCTGGACACAAATTCACCATGCAACTCTCAGAAACAGTCTATCTGTGTTGAGCAGCAGCACGCACAAAACCCACACAGACATTCTCTGTCCCTCCTCCTCCTGTGAATGTGTGCACAAAAGAGCTGCACAGTCGAGTGGAGGAGTCTGTCTTTAACTCCTCCGACTCCTGAGAAGAGGGACAATAGGGGGAGAGAGATGAAGCAGCATAAAGGACAAATGACCAAAACATGTTCAAATAGTACTTGTTAGAATGCAGCTAATGGAAAAAGTCCCCATTTGGATATTCTTCCAAATCCTCATTGTTGAGTTGAGTTTAACCTTGTGTGTAAGATGTGGAGATATTTTACACAATCCACAAAATCATTTATACTTTATTAATCCCTTGGGGAAATATGTTTAAACAATGAACAACTAAATGGAGAAAATGACTGTAAACCGATATATTTTTTTTATTACTTATACTTATATCATACTTTTTTTTTTGTTTGTTTCTCATTGCACATCTTTCCTCATCATCCCAATCATTCCAGAAATGCAGAGGATTGGGAAACTGAGTCAATCACTGGGAAGAGTAAACAAAACACAACATTCTGCAATCACTCCCTATCCACTGACAAAAATATGATCCTCCCTCCTCTGTTTATACAGAACATAAGTGTACACATTCTGCTTTTCACACTGTTTCCTGCAGGTTGTAAATTATCAGGTAACAGCTTGATGTGTAGCAGGGCAGTTTGATTAGACTGGTGCATTGGCCGGGTGATAGATGAATCTGCTTCTTAAAAAATACAACTCAAGGAAATTACTGTTTATACCAAATGATTATTCACTTAGACTGTTAAATTGTACAGGAAAGGCTCTGATCTTGGAACATCTGTGCTGTAAACCTGCATCAATATGGCTGAACGTTACAAATCAGCTCAGGTTACAAATGAGCCACTCCATGACTGTAAAGCATGAGTGAAGTGCCTGCTGCCAGTCAACTTGAATTTGATCCTCTGTCTTATTTTCATATTTAAAGTCGATTTGATTGTTGCCACTGAATGGTCGGTCAGCTGTCTTCATGTCCATAGTTATGGTTCAGTGGGTGCCTGACCTACCAGTAGGCCAAAAATAATGTGGTAATTAGATGACTGTAGGTCAGTGCTGCAACTTCATTCAGTGTTGTTCCCCAGCCCCGACCTTTGTCCTCCAAAATCTAATAAGTTCATTAGAATTTGTGCCAATTTTAAAGATATTCCTACAAGGCCTTTTTAAGGACATTTAGGGAGAATGGGATGGACATGGGATGGATCTCAAACATGAAGCCTCCAGTCATGGCTGTTGCCGGTGCAGAGGTATACCAATGGTATAGCATTCAGACTTGTTCAGACTCATACTGGACTTACTGCAAAGAATTGAATCTTATTACTATGTGCTAGTTTCAGTCCAGCTGTAGCTCATGGACCTGAGGAACTGTAGAAGAGGGCTCCAAATTGTTGTCAGTACTATATGATAGAAGCATGTACAGACCAGAGAGAAACTACTGCAGCTGATGCCTCGCCTGCCAAAAAGCAACAGGTTGAAGTGCACAAAATGGCTTCATTAACAACTGCAGAGCTGACTATTATATTATTATATATACATTATTGACCTGTCCAGGGTGTACCCCGCCTCTCGCCTCTCTCTAACCCATGACAGCTGGGATAGGCTCCAGTACACCCGTGAACCCTACGGGGACTAAGCGGTATAGAGAATGGATGGATGGATGGATATACATTATTATATTATACATGACAGCTGAGATTGTTATGATAGTTTCTCCACGAAAGAATTGCATTAGTGTTGTGGTGCACTTGTTTTTGTTTATGCAAGGTGCAGGCACGACAAAAATCCATGTGCTGAAACGCACCCACAGCGGCTGCAGCTGTTTTTACGAAATAAACACAATGAAACATCAACATCAATCTTTGGAAACCAGCGACCACATAGACAGCGCTTAACCAGTGTTGATCCCAACAGAACACTGGCCCATAATTTGAAGCTTTATGCAATGCCTCGATAAGCAAAGGCTTATAAGTAAGTAGTCTTCCTCAGAAAAGAAACTGCAAAGCCAACAACAAACAATACATTTGGCTAAGTAACACTTAAGAAGATATAGATGCTCTCCCGTTTGCCCTCTGTCAGAGGACCTAATTGCCTTTTCAGCACTACGAGTGAAGGCAGTGACAGTGAAAACACTCCAGTTTCCTGGAAACCTTTTCAGCCAGTGAACCATTTTCCAAATCAAACTGTTTCTTTAAATGCCATTTGCAAGCTGAGCTCATTTAAAATGCAATGCGTTATCAGTCACAGCACAAAAGGGCTATTATGGGACGCGTTTGAAGTCTTATCCACTACTCCACGTCTCAAGTGGATAAATAAGAGCTGGTGAATGTGTGTGTTTGAGGCTGGTGCACTTCCTCATGTTTGTCTGAGTTTCTGCTCAAGTGGGTGATCTCATTAGAGTCAAATTCAGATTTGACCAATGTATCATCATCAGATGACAGAAGGCAAGATGAGGCAGGCAACTTGGACGAGGCACACACGCACACACGCACACACACACACACGCTCACCTCCACTGTGACAGAATGAGAGGAGACTTACACCTATTCTATTTTAGCAAGGCCTATTTCAAGCTGCCACTTAGCCCGGGGTAAACACTTTATGGGCAGTGATAGAAGGTAGCCAAGTAACCTCTGACCTTTGACTATCTGGGAGAGCAATAAAAACACACAGGGGCAATTAAGGACTTAAAATATACAGCAAGCATCCTCCCTCAAAAAGGTCCATTTGTAATGCTTTAACAGACCTTTCAATTGCTGACACTTTTGACATGATAAATATATGATAACATGATAAATATAATCTAAATCACAAATCAAATTCTGATCAGCTGTTTTGTGAACAGTGTAAATACTGTGCATCATTTACACTGTTCGCATTTCACTGTATTTATTCAAGTGACTACATACACTACAGTACCTATTACAAATACTGTAGTAAGTAGTAAAAAGTTTCTATACTTACTGTAAACCAGCTACAATACAATGTTGCACATCACAAAGCAATAATACACCATAATTATAATTATTATAATGTATAACAATAACATACACTATTCTTTAGAACAAATACTTTTTAAATTTGATACCTTTAGGACATTTTGATAGTGATATACAAATACTTAAACTATCCTGCAGTGCTTTTCCTTGTGGTATTACTTTTACTTAAGTAAAGTCTTGACTGCATTCCAACACGCATGTCCTGTGTTTACTGCAGCACTCAGACAAGCACAAGCTAAATTGCCGCTGCAGGTTTATATTGTTAATGTAATGAACTGACACAACTGAACTGAAACTGAACTGAAAAACCACTGGTAGATCACACCAAAACTGAATTACTTATTGCGTGTATGCATTTACCAGATTATATTTTCTTATTAATGTAATATATCTCCCTTAGCAGGATAAGCACTACAGGTAATGGACTGAATGTAATGGGATGTAATTAACCGTCAACAGTCACCTTTTCACTGCCACAAACAATACAGAAGTTATTCCAAACAAGCTGACCATCCAAACAAGTGCAGCACATTTAAAAGCAAAACATCAGGCTCACTGCTATCTCTAAGGGCGTTGCATTGCTTCCTTTTTTGGGTGGCAGAGAAAGTACTACTTTAGCCACAGAATGACCACCGCTGCCTCAATAGGTCTGCTCTGTCCATGCCTGTGGCTGAACCCAGGAATGTCTCACACTGATCTCTGGAAAGCAATAGAGTCTAGTCCCACAAGGCCTTTGGCTTCTCCGTGGTCATAATTTGACCACATATGAATTCAGCTGTACCACTGTCTCCCCTTTCTTTCAAAACACAATCCACCATTGACAGCTACTGTACAACAACTCTTTTTAATGCTATTATTTTTTGATGTATAGGGTTTACCCATATACACAGCTGTTTCCTCCCGTGTTCTATCACATGAAATGTTCCAACGCTGGTTTGACCTTAGTGTATTTTTGACCTCCGTTTGACCCTGTCATGTGGGAGGTTTAAAGACATGAACCATTGAAAGAACTCTTTTAACATTAGGCTGAATTTCTCCGCTGTGTCGTGCAGAAAGACAAAAACACCCCTGTTACAGAGGTCACTGTGGTTCCATGCTCTTTGTGCGTGCGTGCCGATGTGTACCAAAGCGAGAAAGGAAGACACAGACTAGAATAGCATCCTGACATCCTCTCGATCCACACTGAAACACATTTCCACAGTCACATGTACAGTTTACACGACGCTTATGTAAAGCTCACACTCAGCTCACTGCTACTGACTGATTCTGTAATGTGTTGTCAGCCATTGTGAAGCTGACTTCTGCTACTTAAAATTGACAGAAATGATACATTAATGAAGAGTTTAAGTAAAATGAATGTGGTATGAGACTTGTTGAAATATTGGTTGTGGGAACACTACTGCATATTAGCCTAAGTGGCCATAAGGTAAAGTAAACCTTAAACATCCACTGTAATTAACACCTTGTTAACTTTACAACACGCAAGAGGGGGGTTCTGGGGGTGTGTTTTTTCATGTGTGTGTGTGTGTGTGTGTGTGTGTGCTGTTTATTTTTATTTGTGTGTTTATTTAGAACTGTGCCATGTTTTACACCCAATAAATCTTCCAAAATTAGTCACGCTGCGTATGTATGCTGTACATTGTGCCTGGACCCTCAGTGCAACACCAGCAGCCTCAATGTGGTGAAAAGCTCAACTCAGTTAAGTAGAAACACCGTCTAATATGGCGGAGTACTCACGGTCTGTGGTGTCCTCACAGTTTTGACTGAAGTTTTCATAGGAGTCCCAGCGGATGAGAGGATCATGTGTGTTGTAGTCGACCGAGACGCTCGGCCCGTTCTCTAGGTGGTCCATACCTTGACCAGCAGTACGAAGAGGCAGAGCAGAAAGCGTGAATGTCTTTACATCACATTCAGATTTTTCTTTTACTTTGTTTGCCTTATTAGGAAAACCTTACTTTAATCAGTCTTTTTTTCATTACATTCTATTTATTGGGTTTATAATAGGGTGATTTACTGTTTACTGAATAGATGGTAATTTTACAATAAAAAGAAGATTATAAATAAATATCTCGGTTTATCCCCCTGAGATCTCTCAAATCTGGCCAGGAATCTTGTCTTCTTTTT
>OMLM01020144.1:12021-22157 GCA_900302695.1 Helostoma temminkii | reverse complement strand
TATATTTCCAAAATATCCAACTAATGAGATGTTTAGTTTTTGTCCTGAATGTATTTGTCTCAACTAAATTATTTAAATGTAAAGAAAAGTGAAGACATCTAAAATTTCCCCTGTATCTAAACTCACGTTAGTCTGGGAGATGTTAATATGCACTTCTATTATTTCCTCGTGTAAAAATTTTGTTCCTGCAATGTCACTGCATTCCTATCACCACTTCTGCAGATGAGTGTGTGTGTAAAAAGTTGTCAACCTATAAAAATTATAAGAACAGACTTGTAAACCCTGCAGATTACATTTGGAGGTAAGCTGAAGTTTATAGCTACTTCTACTTATTATTCTGACTTTCGGCTTTTTTATGAAGCCTGCGTGCTCACCTCCTCCAGCCGTCTCCTCTGCTCCTTCTGCTGCTCGATACGTTTCTGCCTCTCAGCCAGTAGTTGGCGCTTGTACTCCTCCTGTTCTCGAAGCTGCTGCTCCTGCAGGAGCTGCTGGCGACGCAGAGCCTCCGAGCGCTCCTTGTTCTCCTGCTGCAGGCGAATGAAGTCACGGCGCAAGGTTGACTCACCGGGCACGTTGACTATGGAGCTGTACGGAGGATGAAACCAGAGGTGTCAGTTGTAGACAACAAGTTGTTGTGAAGTCGTGATGAGGCATTGAAAGTTTTTTAAATTTCAGGACCTTATTCATTCATCACATTGCTTTTTACCCATAGCTACATTTTGTAACTATGGGTACATTTGTAATCCTAAGAACTGTGAAAAGAAAAAGTTATGATTTTAATAAATATTTCAGATTTAAATTTTTCCTGCAAGAACAACAGAGATTTGTTTTCTAAGAAGCCGTTGCATAATTTAGCTTGTTCGTGGTGTTGAGATGTGGGTAAGTGAGTACCCAAAACAAGACGTTACTGTAGCACAATTCAATTCAAAAACACTTTTGTTCTCAGGAGGCAATTTAAAAGCACACAGAGTAGTTACAGTAATCAAGAAGCCAAAGACAGCTGTGCAAAAGGGTATCAGTCCAACAAAGCAATGAATATCTAAGTAATATAAGTAATAAAATGTAAACAGTGTAAACAGTGTAAACAGTGAACATGTAAATGTGAATATGGTTTGTAGCAGCATTGTTAGAGTTCACAGTTCAGACTGCAAACTATGCACCAAAAACTGCAATACTGTTTGAAATAAAACAACACTATACCTTGGCTCTCCTTCTTGCTCAGAGGCTTCTTCCTCCTCTTCTTCACTGCCACTGTATTCATACTCAGTCTCATCTGTGGATGGTAAGGAACACACTTTACTGTGGACGTAAAGAGCGTGTTTTCGAAGAAGCAAAGTGGCTGAATAATATACGCTAATATTTCACTCTTGAAATAGAAGAATATATAATTGGAGGACTGTATATCACAAATTTCTCAGAAACAGACTCACCCTTCTCGCCCCTCTTCTTCTTGGTTCGATCGATGTGGTCTTTGAGCTGGATGCGTACCTGCCTCTCATTGGGCTGGTCCCGGATGAAGGGGTGTTTGAGCAGCTGCTCGGTGGGAGGACGCTGAGTGTAATTCTTCACCAGGCAGCCCTCAATGAAGCTGAAGAACTTCTTAGACCTATTCAGTTAAAAATGATGTTCTGTTGTATTACATTCAGTCAGCCAGAAGCCTGTTTCCTAATGTAAGATTAAAGATAGAAACGATAAACATTAAAACTCAACCCACCATTTTTTGGACTTGAGTCGAGGAGGAGGGTTTCTGGGAATGAGGAAGAGGGCTCTCATTGGATGCATGTCACACAAGGCTGCAGGAAAGGAAAACAAGAGCGAGAAAAGAGAGACAAAATACATCAGAGTCGCAACTGAACTTATTTTTTGTTCATTCACGATACCGTGAGAAACAGGATGAACAGACACATCAGAGCAGAAAGGTGGTAGCACTGGTGTTTTGTTTTCAGTAATCTCAACACTGTCTTGTTTCCATTGTTAAGTTAAGGTGACGTGCACTTACGGGGAGCTCCCTCAGCCATTTCTATAGCCGTAATTCCACAGGACCACAGGTCACTCTAAAGAACAGAAGATAAAATGAGTCAGATGAGTTTGTGTGGGCACATGTGGGTGCATGTTTTTCTGATTCAGACATTACTAGAAAGCCACAGGTTCTCTTAAACGATTAGTCAAATTCAGCTTGCACATCTTCTTTATCATGGACAGTCCAGTTCCTGATGTACTGTAAGAGAGCAGACCCAGTTTTTGTCTTTACCCTGTAGTCGTAGGTAGCATCAGGGTTTTCGTCACAAGCGATGACCTCTGGAGCCATCCAATATGGAGTCCCAATGAAGGTGTTCCTTCGACCTACGGTCCGATCCAGCTGAGCACTCACACCAAAGTCCACTGAGGAAAACAAAATTAGAATCAGTTACACCTGTTTTAAAACGTTTTCATTTAAGGAGCCTTGTGTGTTTATATAGTTTAGCTTCCTGTGTGTCATTGAACCAGCATTGTATAAAAATGATGAACAGTAAGTTTGGGGTAATGTTGTACATCATATGTTCAAACGTCCAAACGCTGGTTATGAGAATCTTAAATCTTAATCTTAATCTGTCAGGCCTGACTACGAGTGTAAAGAACCCAGTGCTGCTCTGTATAAATGCTCTGCCTTGCCTAATTTTAGATATTTTGTCTACAAGGGACACATGATTCGTGTCACAGGATAACAATGAATAAGGTCATAAAGAATAAAATGGAAAATGAAAATAAATTTTAAAAATCTAGTATTTTTATGCAGAGGTTTTAAAATATAAAGTAATCTGGGCACAGAATCTTCCACAATTAGATTTTCTTTCATTTGCACAAGTGATTAATGGAGCTAGAAATCAGTAGCATTTCGACTTTTTTAGCAGTTGTGTTTCTCGTGTACCTGCCTGTGTCACATCTAGTGAAATAGTGATGGAAAACTGCTACAATGCAACAGTGAATTAGAAAAACAGCAGCTGGATTTTAGGTTTTAGGTTAGAAAAGCGGATAAAACACTGATTAAAAGCTTGAGCAAACTGTCCTGAACATAGACATAAAAGTCAAATATCAGGCTGCAGTAGAGAAGACATATAATGTTACTTTAGTTATGTAGTAATGAAAAATATAATATTACAAATTAAAAGCCAGTGTCATTATCTTTGTATGTCAATACATAACCATACTTTGACATGATCTGTAACATGGTGATTAAAATAAATCTACTGTGTTATTATAAAATAAACTATTCTAAAACTTTGTGCCTGCAGATGTTAAAAGTGCCACAAGAATTTCACGTTTATGCACAATCATGTGAAATACTGTATTACAACACTGGTAATGACAAAGCTCCAGGCCTGGCGCTAGAGTAGTTTTTATTTTATTTTCAGTGCAGTCCAAACCTCATGGTAGGCTGCACTAGACCCATAATTCAACCAAAATAAAACACATACCCAGTTTCACTTCAGCGTTTTCAGTCAGCAGCACGTTTTGTCCTTTGATGTCACGGTGGATGACATGATGAGCGTGCAAGTGAGCTAATCCCTGTAGAGGAAAAAAAGACGAGACGCCGTTTCAGAGCAGTTAAGCCAAGAAAAATACACAATTATGCTATCAAATGTTTAAAACAGACATTGAGTAATAATGTAATAATATATACTGCTGTGTTATTTTTCTTTTGTATTGTTATTTGACATTATGACGTGTTTAGCTAAAATTAACGTGGGGAATTTTTGCAGTCTGTAAATACTGATATCTGTTTACTAATGTTAACCAACAGGTCATTAATAATGGAATAGGAATGATTTCCAATTCAACTCTGCCACTATATAATCTGTCTTTCCAGTGTTACATCAAGATCCTGCTGTCTGTAGTTCTGTCTTGCGAAAAGAAAACTAGCATTTTGTTCAGTTAACAGGCTAAAGTGTTAAACCCATTCACTGCCAGTGTGAAGACCACACATCTCATCATGCCTCAGTGCAGCAAGTGTTCGTCTGTGAAAAAGGACTGACCCTGAGGATCTCTCGAGAGATGTAGGCAATCCAGTCCTCCTTCAGCGAGTTGCCTTTGGTGTTCTTCACCAGATCTGTGATGGAACCAGCACCACAGAACTCCATCACCAGCTGGTGGGGAGAAGGGGAGACACTGAGAAGACTGTGGACATGTTCGCACCCACATAAACACACAAACGCCATTCTGCCATCTGGAAAAGGTGCAAAGGTGCAAAAAGCACTACACTGCTGAATGCAATGCAGCACTTTCAAAGTATCAGCTAACAGGAAGTAAAGCTAAGCCAATGGGAAAAAACACTTTCAATAAGTGACTGGAAACAGCAGGACTAATGGGAGAAGTGGTCTTAATGTGAAAAAGAGGAGCATTAACACAATCCCTGGTGTAAAACAAAGACATGATCACATGCAGTGCGGCATCTTTATCTAAATGCTACATGGTAACTCCCATATATCATGTTTCACATTAACACTCTGTGCAGCTCAGGCTACTAGCACTAGTCATTTCCTTAAGACATTAGCAAATAATACCACATGTCAAACAGCTTCCAAACAATAAACGTAGTGTTCAGCACAATGCAACTGTGTTCTGACTAAAAATGACTTAATGTACAGAAGTAAATATACCCCATTTAAAAACGCTGTATCTGAAACTATCTTGAGTTTCACGGCTTTAATGTATTCAAAATAGGCAGAATAATGTTCACACAAGACAAGACCCCGCAGTTTAAATCTTAAATAACTAATTTTGTTAGTTTTTACTTGGCTTTATTAATTTGAAAAACAGCATTGTACTATATGATGATAACACAGTATGAGTCTGAATGACTGTATAAACTATGGCTTTTCCCAAATAGGGTAATAATGTTTATTAGTAGATAAGCAAAAAGCACAAAAATACAGTTCATATTTAAAGGGCATATAACAATATGAGGAAATTATTTTTAAATCTGGTCTTCTTCATAAGATAGGAGGTTTAACTGATGTTCAATGCAGACGGTGAATGTAAAGGCAATGAGACACAGACACACACACAAAACAGCATGAAGCCGAAACAGTGGAGGCTGAAGATTGGTCGTGGAAGCAGCTGTAAAAACAAATACAGGACCATGTTGTGGAGTAACTTTGAGATCGCTGCTCTCTAGCAGAGCTGACGGTCATAAAACGAGGTAATCCTGCCTTCAACAAACTGAGCTGCAGTATAAATCTCTCCTGCTGCTGTTCTCTCCCCTCTCCTAACTTTCTCCCTCTTTTTTCTCATGTTAGCTTCATTTGTTTTACTCATTTCCGCTGCACTGTCTCGTTTCACTTCTCTTTAATTTTAAATCGCTCTCTCCTCTCCCGTCTTGTTTCTCCTTTTTCTTCCAATACGAGGACCAGAGGGGAAAGTAATGGGAAAAAACATTAGCGTTGTTTTGTCTGGAAGTAATAAAGTGAGTGAACACACAGGGTATGTGCAGGCATTTTAACTCTATACTGTAGCCACACCAACCCCTTATCTGGACTTAATGTTGCAGAGTTTGCCAACTGCTGAGCTGTAATATTGCTCAAGGCTACAATTACAGAGAGTGGAAAGACTTACTGAAAACAACACAAAGTTTTGGGTGCTGTATTGAAGTTAACACCTAAAAATTCATCTCATTTTCCTCCCTGCACCATTCGCATGATCTTATTTTACTTTTTTCACAGAGATTATGACTGGTGAAGGCTAATAGAATAATGACTGCTGTATTCAGTTTCAGGTAAATCTATTTTTTAGCACTTTGCATTATTATTATTGGCTGAAACAAACTCACCCATAGCTGGTCATCGTGGCCTGGAGGACTTTTCTTGATGAAGGCTCCATAGTAGGTTGCTATGTTTCTGTGGTGGGAGTACTTCTTCAGCATGTTGATTTCCAGCTTAATTTCTTCCTCTTCATCCTGTAAGAAAGACAGAAAAATAGAAATCAGTGTGACGTTAGTTTGTTCTTATTGCTTGTGTGGATCGTTGTTTGGGTTTTCATGATCAGATCACCCAAAAAGGTGGTGATATTAACAATAATAAGTTTCAAAATACATTCACTTATTTTTTTTCTATTATGTTCCCATTTCTAGAAGTGAAGTGTGGCCGTCACCTCTTTCTAAGTCCTTTTTAAAGCTTAGACACAAGCTCTAACTTAGCTTGGTACAGAGGAAAAAAACATCTGAACATCTCATCTGCACATAAAAAGCTGTAAGTGTTTACTGGGCTTTTCGAGTCCAGAACATACTGTTCATGTTTCATCACTACTACATATCAAATGCACAACCTGTTTTATTGAAGGATATGAGCTCTTCTTCATTTCAAATCCAGTTATTTAAATGTGTGAAATGATTGTAAAATGCAAACCCTTATTTTTATCTTTAGAGTTTGGACTTAAAGGTCAATAAAGATTAGGCACATTTAAAGCCTCATTTTGGTCTCCAAGAAAGTGACGTGGGAATTTTCTGACATAGAGTAAATTAATTATTACTGTAGTCTGAACTTTTTCAGTTTAGCCTGATGTCTTGCTTTTGCTTTGCTAAATGAGTTTTCACAGTTGGATGTCCCAAAAAAAAAAGGCTTTTTTGTGCATGATTTTGAAATGGTTAGCTGCAAATATTAGAAAACAACTTTGCCCATTATTATTATTTTTATTTATTTATTTATTTTAGATTTTTCCACTAAAGGGACCAGACCAGTTTATGGGATCCTGCAGCAGTAAAGAAAAAAAATACGAATATGACCAGGTTAAAAATAAATCTGTTGCAGTAACAAAGCTACAGTTTAACCTGGATTTTTATGTGTTTGCTAAAGAACAGATCAAGGAAACAAATTCTATCCAAACCAGTCACTTCAAACAAACAAGCATGTACAGCCTGAAGTTGAAATGATAACAGAACCAAACAAGCTGCCATATTCCCCTCTCACAGACTCAGGATATTACAGTACTGACTCACACACACACAGAGACACATAACAAGATCAAGCGATTATTTCTCAATCATTAGAGCATCACACGAGCTGTGTGACATTCATTTGCGAGGGCTTTGCATCAGCCGAGCCTGCGCGGCTGATCCTGCAGGCCAAGCGAAGCTGACATGATGTGACATTTTCACTGTTATTATGGCCAGTCAATAACCAGAAGCGTGACAGGCAGCTGTGGCCTCGGCTCCTGAGCAAACTGAGCACTGCACGTCCACAAAGGAGAAGCTCAGAGGAACTAATAGGAAAACTGTTTGGCTTTTTCATATGTGACATTTGGTATTTTGTAGTACAGATGTAACAGCTGTTCTACAAATTTCCTACAAATGAGGCTGTTGCCCAAATTGTCTTCAATGTTGTAAGTGAGTGTGAAGAGGCTGTTTCTGCAAAACAGAGGCAGAAGCAACCAGCCTATAAATGTGGCTTATATAGGCCTCACATCATATTTTCTATAAGTCATCACTGTTAAATCCATGATTTACTATAAAGTCATAATTTTTATAAACTAATCTTCAGTCCAGTGTGGAACAGAGGATTGTGCTAAAGAAAACGACGATGATTCTGAATCACGCAATTGTGGAGCAAAATCACAGTAACAATTTCAGACACTGAGCCGAGTTATACAAGAATAGTTGTAACTGAAGGAGGCACAGGTTTAAAGTATAAATATTTCCACATCCCTGTGAGTGAATGTGGCACGATGACTGCCAAGACATTTACCGACCTTTAAATTTATCACTGCAGGTAGCTACCTCACTCTGTTGGCTGCCGAAACGGATATGAGAATTTTTTTTAATAGGAAATGATCAGTGTTGCACGTTGGCGCTGGAAGAAAACTCTCGTCTTATCAAACGCTGCAGCTGCAGAAGCAACAGATGACAGGCAGCCAGCGACTCTGCTGACATTTCTGAGTCACGTCCAGAGGTTAGAGGGCAATTCTGCCAAACTTCAGTATTTAGAGATGAAAGATGCATCATGTGTCAACCTCTGTTTATAAAATTACCTGCAGCTCAGCTACACTATCTCTAAACTACAGAGCCACCCAGTAAACCTGATGCCTGGTCAACTGACAACTGAACTTTCCTATGAATTTTTTAATCACTGCAGCAATGTCACACTGTTGTTGCATTTGGAAAGTATTTACTATGGATTTATATTTACTATGGAACACATTCACACGTTCATGTTAGATTCTACAACCAACTATTTCTGCACTTTAAGCTGTTGTTACTATATTTCCTGCTGATTCCTGCGGCTAAAAATGTTGTTTACTCTGACCCTGAACAGCCTTGATTAAAGCCTTATACTTCTTTTCTCCAGATATGTTTAAGTCAGCAGCAGGTTTTCATGAGAGGACATTGTCGTGTGCCATTTCTGCGCCACAAAAAATAGTTTGTCTATTATGTATTTTAATCTGCTGAGGCTGTTTAAAGACTTCGGCAGGAGTTTTAACTCTGTAAAGATGATGGGGTCAGTCGGTCGCCCAGTCAGTCAGCCAATCCTTTGAGTCATCAGTCAGCCAGCCAGTTGGTTACTACCTTATCCAGCCAACCAGTTATTTAGCCAGGCAGCCAGCCAACCAATCAGCCGGGAAGCCAACAAACCAGAATACCGGCCAGCCGGTCCCTCTGTTAATCCACTCATCAGCAGCAGACCATCAGTAAGACAGGAGCCATTCAGCCACCCAGCAGGTGAGCCGGCCGACCTGCCAGTCAACCAGTCAGTCGGTACGTTAGATATGCAGGTTATATTTTTTGAGAAGCGGCTTACAGGATTCTTAAGAATGAACCTTTTGGAACAAGTCAGAATAATTACAGATGCTGTGACCAGACTTGAGGATCGACCATAAGACATAAATAATATAACACGAGTAAGTGAGTGGAATGAGGAGAAAAAAGACACCATTTCACACCCATACATCCACATATCAGACACGCCTTGTGGGAATTCCTTCAAATTTGGCACAGTCATTCATTGGTTCTTAAGGATGAAGTCATTAGATTTTGGTGGTCAAAGGTCAAAAGTCAGGGTCACTGTGACCCTGTGCATCCTGTGCAAAATGCAGTATCTCATAAAACACCTGAAGGGAATGTCATTGACACAAACGTCCACTTGGATAGACATGAATGTAAACGGCAACTTTACTAGTTGGGAGGGGAACACAACCGCGGAGCAGTGATTTAGTAACGTCTTGTTTTGTCTAGGCAATATTCCAAAGCTCAAACAGATTAAAGAAAGCTGAAAATCGTCACATTTAAAAGCTGGGACATCTTACATATGACATTTAATAAATCAGTCTGTCTAATCTGTCAGAGAGTCAAATATGTATTTAACAAGGACACAAAAACACACACACAAAGACACAGACACACACACACACACTCACACTCAGGCTGATGTGTGTATGAGGTCGATGGAGAGTACTCAGGCAGTAGTCAGGATATAGCTGCTTTGATAGGAGATGGTAACATTATTGTTTATGTCTGTCTCATACGTTCACTAGGTCACTTTTCCTCCATTTTGTATGTACACTATCCATTTATGTGGAAGCTCTGTATCCCTGTAGTCCTTGTAGCATCACTTTCCATTACTGTGTCCTATAATGACTTTAGCCCCATGTTCATGTTTCCCATCATTATGACAGCTCACCTCTCTCTCCTTCACTCTCGGTCTCACTTTCCCTGAACTATATATGCGCAGTCTGTCATTGAAAACGAGGCGTCCTGAAGCTACTCATTATCATTCCTGGGCATGAACTGGTGGGGAGACTTGGTGGCGGCCATGTTGCTGCTAAATTATTACAGCACACAATGTGAGCAGGGCTAACAGAACCGCGACCCTGAGGGAGCGGGCAGCCGCAAAAAGGAAAGGATAATGGAAAATGGAGACGGAGTGGGAGGAAGACTTCAGGCCGAGGGAGGTTAACATGTCTCTTTAACAGGCTGCCAGGAACCTGGAGGAACTTGTTTCAGGGATGCGTCTGTCATCTGATCTCATAAATTTAAAACTGGATTAAGTTTATTCCTATTGCCAACTTTAATGTGTGATTGTGAATCTTTTCTGTGAACACAATACTTCACCGATATTTTCAGTGAAATTGTTTCTAGTTTGTTGAATAGAATGTGACTGAACAGATGCGAT
>OMLM01020144.1:0-12001 GCA_900302695.1 Helostoma temminkii | reverse complement strand
CTGAAAGCTGACAAACTATTTATCCACACAGTCGCTTTCAAATAAAAAGCCTAAATACTTTTACTGGACATCCACGGGACACTTGTGCAAAGCTGTTTGTGAGAATCGATCAGCGAGTACAAACTGATCAATCAAACAGAAATAGACGTAATTTCAAAAAAGCTCCAAGTGGGATGGTTTGGGATGAGTTGGACTGGAGACTGAAGGAAAAGCAGCCAACAAGTACTAAGAACCTCCCCCAGTGTTTAAAAACAAAACACCGAAGGAAAAGGTGTGTCCAAACCTTTGACTGGGAGTGTATGTGGTTTGTAGTTTATGTACATTAACTGTAGCCTTAGTTGTTTTCCCAGGCTGCAGTGTTTTTATACCAAATTCCCTCCTTTCTAGTATTTTCCTGCCTTTCCAACACAAAGATAATTTTATACTGTAGGTCCACTTGGTGGTACATTGGTGAGTCATATAGTGTTATCTTATAGCATATTTTAAAGCTCTGTGTCCTTTAAAAAACTTCACCAATACGTATATTAATTAATAAAGGGAAGGATCTCTCTGAATATAAACAGGAGGTGCAAACAGGCACCTTGCAATCACTCCAGCTCCTCAGCTAGTGTGGCTACACTTTTGTTCAGTGAACACAGACTGTGTGAGACCTTCCACGTCTTTGACACCTTCCCACTTTTCACGTTCACACTTCTAAACAGGGAGCAGTGGGAAGTGAGAGACAGATATGGAGAGATTTGATTTGCTTTAATGTGTCTAGTTTGTTCCATGGACACAAGTCACGGGAAAAGAAACATCAAGTCTGGAAGTGTGGAGAAAAAAAGGCATTAATTCCCCAGTGAAACTAAATGGTTAAGTTGCTTGCTGTTTTCACACAAATCAAGACTTATTTTGTTCCCTACTGCAGCCCAATAAATTCACCAGCAGCAAACAGGAATTGAGGCGACAAAACACGTGAGACTCATTCAACAAAACAGAGCACAGAATGGAGGGAGAGGATGGACAGACAGGAGAAAAAGGAGACAGAATGGATATAACCAGGATGGAGGTGAAACAAGGAACAGGCAAGCACAGATGGCCCCTCCCATAATCCCACTGCACTTCATTTGAACTTCTCCAATGGGAAAAAAAAAAAAAGACTATCCCTGATTTCTCCTCCTCCTTATCTCAACTCTCCCACTCCCTGTCTCTGTCTAAGGTTTCGCCTGCTCAGTCTCTGCCCTTCCTTCTTCTCTTCTTACAACCCATTAGTGCTGGATGACAGAAACAATATTTAGATTGTTACAGAAACTAAAGTGTCACTTGTAGGAAATGAGAAACTCCGCTTGATAACGCACACTCTGCCAGCCACATCACACAAACAAAGCTTTCCACTAATATACAGTTTCTCACAATCCTTTTGAAATAAAACTGCCTCCTTGCACAAAGATACAGGTAAACATCCGTGAACCCACACAGCCACTGTGGTGAAACCGGTAACTGTAGATTACAGAATAGCTGACATGCACCTCCCAAATCTAAAAGCATATGCTTACTGAAGATGAAAAAATGTGATAAAATCTTTTGTCATACTCCACAGCTCCTCCACGTCTATTTCACCCATCATCCTCTCTGTCCAGGATGTGCACAGCGAGCCAAGAGTGGACAACGGTAGGGAGAGGTATAACCGTGTCTCACACAAATAAATAAAAAACCTCAAGCTGTTCTAATGAATAAAACTCCTCTGCAGTCACTCTTGGCACACACCCAGACAGAGTGTGCTTACATTGGGAAATGTCTGAAATGTCTAGGAAAGGAACACGTTAAATATTATATATAAAAAGGAAGTAACTGCCACGTCTTGAACATTTTAAACGTACACATTTCTCTTTAGGCATCATATGAATACATAAGCACATTCCTATCCAGTATTCCTGATATGTTATTTCTTCTATGTGGATGTGAGGTACGTGTTCCCAAATCAGGCTGCCTTATTCAGTATTTCACCATGAACTGGATTTTTCCAAAATATGTCTGGTAACCTTCCACAGTGGCAGCTGAAGTAAACGATCTATTGAACACAGAAGGCTGAGTAGTATGCAAATATTATGGCATAGTAATCCATGAAATAATGTTTACTTATCATGAAAAGGCAATCTGGAAATCAATTATGACAAGATGCAAGTGCTGGGTAAATCAAGTGCAAACAATCCCTGTATCAGCTCATTGTCTTGTTTAGTACTGTACTTAAGACGAAGCAAAGTATAATAAAAATCATAAGATATTCATATGCTGCATGGACACAACACAAAACTACAGCAAGCAAACTGAAAAATCTGTGAAGCTGTTTTATAACGTATTGATTTCAGTAACAGACTCAAACTGATGCGATCATTGTTTCCTTTAGAGGTGTGTCACACTGCAGCTGCAGGGAAACCATGAGGGGTGTGAAGAAGGGTGAAAGTGCAGAGGAGGCAAATATCCAACAGTCTAAAAATAAAGTACTGCCTGGGGAGAAACACAAAGCACTATTTAAAAGGTGCTATCAGTTCTATCAACCGTTCTCTGCTGCAGTACCATCATCCATTTACTAAACACGAGGCAAACCTAAATCTAATCAGATCATCTGCTCCATATGGGGAACACGTGATGTACTGACATGGGATGTCCTGCATGTGTTGTTCTTCGTTTATTGTGTTTACAAGAAAAAAGTGGTTTCTATGTAATAAAGCAAAATAGTCCTTTAATTAGTAATTTACTACCATGTGTGTCTGTGAATGCTCAACATGTGTTATCAGTTTGAACTTGTTCGCTTCAAATGATTTCTTTCTGGAAAAATCATGGTTCCTTTATTAATATGCTTGTTTTATTATTCCAACAAGGCACAAAGCTGATACCAAAGGAAAGACCAAAGGTTTCTACTCTTTTCTTAATCTTATAAGCATATCAGCACTACAACACTATGTTACACCAACATTTAATTTAGTTCAAATTGGTTGTTAATACCACAGATGGCCCATTTGAACACTTATTTAATACATCCTGTCCTAAAAACTGGACTTTGGGTGAAGTATTAGGATTTTTAGAGACGCACACAAAAGCAGCGGGGTCCTGAAACACAGACAGTCCAATCCTCTTCAGTAAGCGTTAACCCAGATTAAAGGATTTTATGTGCCAGCCTTAATGATACACTCATTCCTCGTTAAGGCGTCTGGGCAGGAAATGGTCAAGTGACCTCAAATATTTTTCTCATTGTCTCATTTAGTTATTCATTCAGTCATGAGTAAGACAAAAAGGCAAGAAAACAGCTGTGAGATTCAGTTTTACAAGACTACGAGGACATTTCTGCATGTATACACACAAAAAGTACAGGCTTCCATTACATACTGTAGGCAGTCATCTGGGTCCTTGCTCAACTCTGTGGAAACTAACAAGTATGAACCGAAGGGTTTGAATGCACACACTAATGTACAGTCTGTGAATTTTCTGCCATCAGGAAACTGAAAACCTTTTGAGCTTTAAAACTCAAATTGCTGTATTCAAAGAAAACATTTCTCTGTGTCTATAAGCCTATTTTTGGAAAGAAAACATTGACATGGTGGTGCAGAGTGGAAAGATGGAGGGGAGTCAGGTTTTAACTGTTTTACTGGATGCTTGAGGACAGAATTTGTACCGATTTAGGAAGTCGGACCCAATTAAACTGACTTTCAAAGCTGTATTTTGTGGCCGCTGTGGCCAGTCTGGTAACTGCTTGAGCCTCTGTATTAGTCTCACCTCATGCATTTTTCATGCATCTATCCCATTTTACTACTGTAGTCCATTCTCTATACAATGTAGAAATACTTTAACATAACAGAGTAGAAACAAAAAACATTACTTAAACAACCAAGTCAACAACAGAACTTAATAATCTCCATACAGACACTAAAACCAGTCTGTAAGTCTGCTACCTGGATTAGCTTATTAGTCTGTGCTGTGGACCAAAAATGATTAAAACACACATCAGCTAGACACACCACTCAACTGGCTGACATGTTAGTTCATTCACTTCGAGATATTGCCCCAAATGCTTCAAATATTTTAGAGCAAGATGTCAGCATGAGGTCTACAGAACTGACAGATGTCCAGGTTGCAGACTGGTGCCAGTGTCTATACTGGGAAAAATATAATTAATTTAGAAAAAGGTACCTTCTAATCTATGGTGGGCAATCTGATTCTTTTTCATGCTGGTTTTTAAGACTATCTTGCAGTTTACAAACTTTACAATCAAACTAAATTGCTCTGTTTAAAACAACAGCCTTACAGGGCAACAAAACCTAATTTCTATTTTGAGGAATATTTTGAAACCCTCATCTTCCAGTTTTATAATAATCATTAACCTCACTGCATAAGTTATCTCTTACAGAGCTCCTTTCTTGTTTGTTTGAGCCTTGCAGGCACTGGCTGTATGGTTGTGGCTGTTATCCATCACATTGCCAAATAGTGAATGTAAGATACATCATGCTGCGTTTGCATGTTGAATATAGGCCATGGAACAGCAACTACTATATTGCTGCTATAACATGAACTGTTATACACTCTCTAATATCTGATATTGTCGTATTTCACACCCCTACTTTAATCCTTTCACATTGATCCTGAAAAATGTGCAGCAGCAGCAGTTTAACCAGCGTGCTGGTAAAAAACACTGACAGGAATGATTGTGCTTCCATCTGCCTGTCTGGAAGTTGGCAACTGGATTTCTTTCTTTTTTAATTTAGGACATTTGGTTAACTCATCCAAGTGTCTTCAGACTTCAGACCAACTTTCCTTACACGCTAAGTGGAGAAATGTTTTCACTGAACAAAAAAAGAAGTCCAGTTCCCACGACTCCACTTCCAGATGACATCAGCTTCATGACTGACAAGCTTCACTGACTTCTATCCCTGTTACGATAATTGTCATGATACGAAATCCAAACAAAAAGGAGTAAATAGTGGCTACAGTGGGAAACTTGGTACAACAGCATCATCTCATTGCACCCTCTTTTTCTGAAAAGGTTTTATAACATCACCAACATTATTATTATTTATCATTATTTTTTTTTTGCTAAATTAAGATTAAAACCTTGTTAATAACACAAAATTACTAGTATTTAGTGACTGTTTTTTTACCGACCTCTGTGACATCCATGACCTTGATGGCCGCCAGTTGTCCTGTCTTAACATGTCGACCCTGCAGAGAAAAACACGAGAGAGAGAGACATGAGAAAGAGGTAAACCTGTGTGTATCGCTCAAGCATGCAAAGCTCAGTTTTTCCTCCTGGCCATATGTCACCGTGTCCCTGGACGAGACAATGACACCTCAAAATGTCCACAAAACAAAAATTCACACTGCACAAGCCTGTGCACTCTCTGTGCTGGTCCCTAGCTAATTGCAATATTGCAGAGGGTTGTGTCAGGAAGGGCATCCATCATAACAAAAAACCTGCCAAAACAATGTGCGGACCAGACCGACCACAGGATAGGGAGAAGAAGAAAAAAAGAGCCAAGATATAGGACAATTTCTGTTTGTGGCAAGTTTCCAGTGAGTATAAGAACATGGTTGTGTTAAGTGTTGATGGGAATCAAATACTGTTCAGATGGTAGTTTCCTAGGCTGAGTAAACACACAGGCTAATCATTTGGTCATAACAACAAAAGCCACATACATAACAAGTTATTTGCCTCTATAGTAGTGTGGTGAATCACAGGCGGTGGTCCAAACCTTCAGCATTCCTTCAGTCAGAGGGCTAAATGCAGTGTTTGCAATGTGGACAGTGGAGTTAAAACTACAGAAACTCTCCTCAATGATTTTTACAGAGAACAAACAATGTGAAGGCATACACACAACTGCCAGTAAGTGCTCCATCTCTCCGCAGCACAGCAAAAATCAAAGCTAATGCTGAGAAATGTGTCATAGAAGATCGTAACATTAGCGAACAACCAGTTGTGAAATGTCACATTATCTTCTGAAGCATTTAAATGTGTCACTGAGCAGAACAGTTACAGCAGAGGCAAATTGAGTAGGCTCCAAAAATCTAGTTGCTATGGCTATGACAATACCTACAAGTACATAAGTCAGGGAGAAGCAACCAAACCTCACACCCATATTATAGTTATTACAGTCCGTTCAAAACATCAGACATTAAACAGCCTGAACAAACAGAAGAGGCACATATGATAAGCCTTTTGTTCACAGCAACAATGTACAGGGAGCCTGCTGTTAAAGCCCACTCTCAATCTACGACTGCTCCAGAATGGTTCCGTTATGAATCAACAATGATATCTTGAATGTTTTTACAGACGGAAAGCTGGAGATGGAAGACAAACAGACAGCGAGGGAATGTGTTACTATGAGTCTTTGGAAACCTTTACGTCTGCGACGTGTTTATAGCCTGTGTGTGTGGCTGAACTGCCACATGATCAGGTTTCCTTTGTGTGAAACAAGACTGACACCTGAGCCAGTGGCCCAGGCTCCTGGATGAGTTGGCAGTCTACAGTTTGAGCGATGAGGGATTAACCCATTTTGGTTTAGCCACAGGGGACGTGTGTGTATGTGTGTGTGGACTGGTCAAGGCTGATTCAGAGCGCAAAGATAACAAGGAAGCAAATCTCTGCTGGTGGGAATCAAACAGTGTGTGAATGGAAAAGAAGGACAAAACTTTAGAAAACAAAAAGAAAGAGAATTAAAGAACTAGTCAAGATGGTGGAAGAGAACATGGGAGTTTTGTTAAGCTCCAAATTTGGCAGTGGTGTGTCCAAGTGTCCGAGGGGAGTCGAGTGTAGATAGTGTGCAAATTTAGAGAACAGAAATCACAAAACAGTGTGCAGGTGGGCTGAGGTTATGCTGAAATAAACCAGCTATAAAACACAAAAGGGAAAAGAGTGACGGTTGAGGGAGAGGGCAAATTAGGGCGCGGGGAGAGGAGGGGAAAGATAAACAGAGCAGTTTCAGTGAAGAAAGGGGACTGAAAATAACAAGGACGTTACCTTAGTGGGAAAATCCTGTTTAATTACAACAACAAAACATGTGCTTGCGATGTATGTGAACAGTGCAGACACATTTTAACAACCAGTCAGATAAAAAAAATATTACTCCTCTAAAAAAATGTTTTGTTAATGTGTAAGTGAGATGGAATTCTGTTAAATACAAATGTCGACAACAATGAGTTGACCTTTACTGTAAGTTACAGCACTAACCTGGGAAGCAGGATATTTAATAACTGCATTCAAAGAGAGATGTCTCTAATTAATCATGTTTTATATAAACATTTATTACAAATCACTATTTCCAAAATGAAAGCTTTGCTAGAAGGAATGATTGATGAATTATGATCAACTCTGCGGCTCCATTGTGCTTTTTGGCCTCTCTTAGCTCAGTGGTTTAGTTTTAAGACACATTGTTCTCATCAGTCTAATTTCTAGCAACAGCAGGCAGCTGCTTTCGAAAAAAAAAGAAAAAAAACCACTGAAACTACTGCACAGACAGAGTATTAGGAACTAGCTGATTCAGAGCTGGTAGCTTCTGATGAAAGATAAACACAGAGTGGTCAGGAACACAATAATAATAATAACAACAAAAATAATAAATACCACTTTGTTAATCCCTCTGGGAAAATTCTTGTGGACAGGCTTTAAGTGGAATAACCAGTCTTGAGGTTCATGGACGCCTTCCCTACCAGTTAAGTACTGGTTCTCCAGTATGTGACACTCTCAGCATTATGTATCTGACTGCTAGTTCTGAAGCTCTTTTTTAACCCATTTAATATTTAGCAACTACAACAACCTGAAGATTTTGTGCATTTGCCGCTAAAAAGCTTAAAACCAAAATATATCTAGCAAACACCTGCCTGCTCCCCTCAGGCAGAAGGCTGCATGGCCTCAGAGCTCAGACAACAGAGCCGAGGCTAATGAACTTAGTGAACTCCTCGCCTCAAGACGATCTTAGCACTTTCACTGACTGATGCGACTTAAGTGGTTCCCTTTTCTCTTAAACATGCTGCTCTGTTACCAGTGTGTTTATCCATTATATAACTTATTTTATTGTTATTTATAATATTAAGATGTTTTTGGTTTTTTTTTTACATTGAATGCATGTTAAATGGTAATGAAGCTAACCTAACAGCCAAAATCCTCAAAACCTAGCTGGTAATTCTTGAACTGTGGACTGTTAATGTAAATGTAGTGAACTAATATGAGTCATTTATTTAAAACTCATGACGCGCACGCAGACAGTATTTCTGGCGGAGTAAGAAAAAACACATGCACACTGATGAGCGCACTCAGCGCTAACATTTCCACACATAAAAACAGATTGAACCCAAATGTCTTCTCTAATGATAAATGGACTGTCTGCAGAACAAGAGCGTGTGTCACATTTCAGCTGATGAAGCTGAGGTCTGTGAAAGTTTAGGTACACGTGTTTGTTCATAATCACATACACAGTTCATGTTCGGTGTATAAATTTACTTGTTTAATCTGTAGTGTCTGCTTCCGCGCGCACACACTGGGACTTGTGGTTCTAACCTGTCCGGTGTGTGTGTTCGTGTGTGTGTGAGCATGTAAAAATGTTGGCTCGTCTTCTGCCAGTTTTTTATTCGACTTCATTGAATAACTTTATTTCTACATGATCTCATTTTTCAGTAACAGTAGGTAATATCTGCCAGTTTTCCTTTTGTGAATTTGCTTTTTAAGTGTTGAAAAGTTCTCTTTTGTGTGTGTGTGTGTGTGTGTGTGTGTGTGTGTGTGTGTGTGTGTGTCTTCTTTGTGTGAGGAAGGTGACCTCAGAAGCCAGACTGTAATAATTACAGCACCCACCTCCACAGCCACCAACACATGCAGACAGGCACACAACAGTTAAAAGATGATATCATCTTTTTCTCTGGCTCCTTTGTTCAGAAACAGGACACAGACATTTGCACAAGTCCGTTTGTTCATTTAAGGAAAATTCCAGGTTTTATTTTCATTGTTTTGCTGATAATTCCTTTGAATATCAATAATTATCGTACAGAAGTTAATTACAGAGATCTACCGACCAGCAGCGCGGCTCATTGTCCAGTAAAACAAGCAAACAGGCACTGTATATTTAGTAGTTCTGTCCATGTTAAAGCGTTAGCACAGGATTAATACTGAAGTTTTAGTGCAAAAATGCAAATCAATCATCTGACCAAATTCTGACCCCAAAGTCTCCCCATAACTGTGGCATGAATCGTTACTTGGCTGTGTGTGATTAGGACACAGCTAACAATGTGTGTGTCTAAGGAGACATCACCCAGTGCGGTGAACAGCAAGATTCATTATAAAAAGTTTCCAGAAGGTTCAGACAAAGCCAAAGGTCTTTGCAGATATTCCAGAGCTCAACTATCCCTCCACCGAATCACGACAAGTTTGAGGTACCATGTTCAGGCAAAGCACATTTTTGCTGCAGGCTGCAAAGACACTAGTGTTATGACGGGATCAACAAGCTGTTTTGACATGCAGTGCAGTTGTGGCATGAGCTGAAGGTTTGATACTGATTCTGCTAAATATCTAAATACAACAAAAACAAGGATAATTCAACCCTTCTTAGACTGAACAGGATACACTGCATAAACATAATCAACTAGCAGGAGTATGCTTGAACTTATGGGGTCTGTTGGTTTCAGCCAACTGAAACATTGTGAGCACCAATGTAACTCACTTATTCGAATGAATGTCAAATGCACCTTAAATGCTAATTCCATCTTAAAACTACGAATGCTATGCTCATTCTTTTTTTTTTTTTTTTGTCATGTCTGGGTTTTCACTACTTTAAATCTTAAGAAACATTATTTATTCTGCAAATGGAACATCCAGCACCTAAATAACAATCAGTCATCCACACTATTAATGACATTCGCTTTATCACACTACACGCTGGTTTCAGAGCTCAGATCCTCACATGGAATGTGACAAATCAAAACTGTTTCAGGAGGGTAAAACTGTCCTGCAGCAATCACAGCACGTGAGCCCTGAATTCAGGCAAAAAAGCAAAAAACAAACGCAATAGCAAAAGCTGAACGGTTTTTCCCTCTTGTCTTTTCCTCTCGAGTTCACAGAGGCCACAATTATACGATTTCTAGGAATTAAAATAAAAGCAAAGCTGTCGTTCTGTTACAGCGCATCTGCATGACTGCCGCTTCTTGCTGCGAAAACAGAAGACCTAAGGGAGATGTAAAACTTCTCTCTAGACCTTTTATAAGCATGAATGTAGATAATGCAGTTATTGAAAGGCTCTGTAACACCTCCCAGCTGACTCCACGCTCCATTCAAACATGATATAATCCTGGTGTCATCCGACTCTCCCATGACTAGCACTATGATCTATCCTCACTGTGCTTGGTCAAATCTCTGTGTGGGATGTGTGGACCACAGTTTCCCTTATCACAGAACAGCCTGGGGGAGGCAGGAGGTGAGGGGCCATCTGTG
The DNA here is from genome assembly GCA_900302695.1 of Helostoma temminkii. Lineage (NCBI taxonomy): Eukaryota > Metazoa > Chordata > Actinopteri > Anabantiformes > Helostomatidae > Helostoma > Helostoma temminkii. Next base: position 1,557 of record OMLM01020144.1, on the reverse strand, counting down.
TTGGTTTCACTGCAGAGTCTTAGGCTCACATGGTATCAACACATTTTTTCAGCTGCCACCCCCAGGCAGGTTTGTATGTGTAGAAGACGCTTTGCTTTAGACAATGACACCTTGTTTTTGCTCATGAGGCAAAAGTCTGTTTGGTAAAGATGTACCGCATAATAGCTTTAAATTTAACAAAACTCCAGTGATTCTGTGAGAATTGAAGTGTTCAACAAGAACAAAAGGTTTTACGTTTCGATGAATGATTATCGAAGTTATTATTTTGTTGATCACCAAGTTTACATACTTTCATCCCAACAGAGAAACGTCACAGTAAGAAGTTCAAATATTAAATACACAACATGTTAAAAAAAGGTTTTAACCAGGTTTTGTGCTCAGTCAGCAGACTGATGAGGAGCTGTGAGCTTGAACGAGTCACATGTGCTGATGAACTCATTCACTCTGGGAGAATTTTCCATAGAGATCCTGAGATCTAGTTTTAGGGCATCAATGACTCACCCAGTTCCTCCCTCCCCCTGCAGCCAACAGTCATTTTAATCAGCCGGTGTAAATCCACACAGATTACCGGCTCGACTGATTTGACTTTTTTTGTTTTACATTACATTCACACATTACGCTGACCGTAGATTTTTATTCAGCTGTGCTACCTGGACAATTTCAGAATGATGAATAAATAAGACTTTGTTGTCGCTGCCTACGTGACATTTTAAAACCATTTGTTTACATAGCGAGTTTCACAGACTACTCACACTAAATTACCTTTGCAGCAGCAATTTTTAAAAAATAAAAGCACGCAATTAAACTGACAATCATTGCGTCTAAGCGAGCCCCACGGTGGACGTTTAGAGAAGCTCAGTCACTCCTGACAACCTTTAATTCACTGTGATTGCTCCTCTGTCAAATCAGCACCGTCTTCTAATGAGGACCCCTTCTCAGACCTCCGAGTTCATAAGGTATTCCCCACCGTGATCCTTCAATTGGTGTGACCTCTGACCCGACGTTTCAGAGGGAATGTTCTAGGTTTCTCATTAAAGTGGAAGAGAACAAAGCTGAACCCGGGTCCTGAGCTGTGATCGGTTTTGCTAAATGTTAAAAATCACTAGTGTTTGCAACATTACTACTAGAACCATGAAAAATGAACATTAGATTTAGGCTGTGAAAAACTTAACTTGCAGGTGTTGATTTTGTTTGATGGTATCAGTATTTGAACGTTCTTGCCTATTCTTGGAAGTGGACACAGAAAATGAGGGTGGATAGAGGCCAATGACATGCAACAAGTGTAGCTATAATAAAACTGGGGCATTCGTGTTTTTATTCTCCATAATCCCATTTGTTGATGCTGTATTTACATCTTTATATTCACATTTAGGGGCTGCTCTGACTCTCTGGTGCTGATACTGTCAAATCATCAAATTAAGTGAAATCTGGGCCAGCTATATCTAACAAGGACATGTCCCTTCATCTTACTTTACTTTCTAAAAACTAGAAATCTGTTTTCCATACTTATCCAGGCTGGTTGCAGAAAACACAGGGAGCATGGTGAAAGAAAGTGGG